>JARJEC010146651.1:0-32032 GCA_030264575.1 Tachinus sp. AB-2021 | reverse complement strand
TCCCTCAAGATTCTAACCAAGCTGTTGTCTGGTTTAGAAAAGCTGCTGACCAAGGAGATCCTTTGGCACAGTTAAATCTTGGAATGAAGTTTTTAACAAGCGGAAACGATAGCCTTGAAGTGAAAGAAACAGCTATGGTTTGGCTAAAAAAAGCCGCAGAACAAGGGCAGGTTATAGCACAATATAACTTAGGTGTGATGCTAGAAGCTGGTGATGGTGTTTCTGTAAATAAAAAAGAAGCAGCAAAGTGGTTAAGAAAAGCAGCAGATCAAGGGTATGCAAGTGCGCAGTATAGCTTAGCCCTATTACTTATCGAAGATGATGCTCCTACAAAAAAAGAAGAAGCTATAGAATGGCTAACAAAAGCGGTAGAGCAAGGACATGTAGAAGCACAACAAACCTTGGTATCCCTCGGGCAAATGGAGCAAGTCGGGCAGGCTGAGTAGGTAGAAAAAAGGGCAAGTAAAAAAAGAGGCGTAAAACGTCTTGTTTTGCGAAACTTAATACAAATATACCAAAGATTGGAAATGATTTTTTGAAAGTACAGTAGAAAGTATCTGTGAGTTGTTAAACTTGGAAGGAACCTTTGAAGCTGTGAGAGTAAGTACGTGCAAAGAGATCCCGTGTTCAAACTAATTGAACTTGATAAGCGTATTTCTCTTGCAATTGAAGTATAAGTAAAGACCTGACGCCATTGTACGTCAGGTCTTTACTTATTAGAGAGAAAAATTTGTGATGACCGCGTTGTTATTATTATGACAATGCAACAAATCTTACAGAGACATTTACTTGAAATTCTACAAAGGCGTTTATCTGTTTATACAGTAAAGTTTAGCCCTGTGTAGAACTTTACATCTGTATTGTCAGTCCCATAAAATTGTGCTGTAAGAGCAGAATAATCCATTAGCCCTGAGCTAAGAGTATCACTAAACATTACTTCTATTGACTCTGCAACAATTGCTGCCTTTGCATCTTTTGTACCTGTCCAGACGGCACTTTGCCTTGCTCTATCAAGGTTACCAAGAGCTTGTATATACCCAAATTCTTCACAAACCTTTGGATTGTCTGCAAGGTATTTTTCAACAAGTGCTTTTGTTGTAACGTCTGAACAATCAACTTGAATGGTACCATCTGAATTCATGGTAATAGCAAACTCTTGTTCGGGGTCTGCACCTTTTTTTACCATTTCAATTTGTAGTGTAACGGCAAATTTATCTTCAAGCATGCCTTGATATTCATTAATTCTTGCAAAGGTGATTGCCCCTGTTGTAAGCCCTTGAAGTTCGGACAGGGCTCTATTGAGCGCAGCCTTCCCAGTAGCAGAGTTTATGCCACCACCATATGCATTAGAAAGTTTTTTTGAAGCTGTTAAAGAGCTGGCATTTGCAAAAATAGCTTCTTTTGAAGATGCATTTACGGTGCTATCCGTTTCTTCATTCAAGTAATCAAGCAAAGAAGCAGAGTTGGAGTATGCTCCGAGTGAAGTACCGATGGTGCTCATAAAATATCCTTTTTTACTATAGAAAAAGTTTCCTACCTCTTATTATACAAGCAGATATTGTGCCAGTTGGGAGATTAGCAAATAAAAACTATGTTACTTGGTCTTTACTTGCATTTAAGAGATAATACATTGGACTCTCGTTCTATTTGTAGGTAAATTGTCATCCTACAGTTGGACTACAAAAGTATAACCTTGCCAGCTAGTAGCTATTGTTACTGTAAGGTATTATTGTATGACAAAAATGAACGCTGAAAATTTGCAATCTTCTATTACTTTTGAAAATGCAGAATTTGCTAATGCACTATTTGGCCCTAGAAATGAACATCTGGCTTTAGTTGCTCATTTGGCACAGGTGCAAATAGGAAGCCGTGGAACAAGCGTAACGCTTACAGGGACAAAGGGGAAAATCACTTTTGCTGAAAAAGTTCTTTTGCAATTGTATCAAGTACTTCAACAAGGTGGCAGTGTGACATTAGATGATGTCCATACTGCCTACCGGATGCTTGCCTCTGACCCAGAAACAGATTTAGCTACAGTGTATGATAAAGAAACATTTACTATTTCTGGGCGAAAAACTATTACACCAAAAACTGTTAACCAACGTCATTATCTAGAAGCACTTTTGTCTACCTCCCTGACTATTGCAACTGGTCCAGCAGGCACAGGGAAAACATATTTAGCTGTAGCAGTCGCTTTATCTATGCTTTTACAAAAAAAGGTAAAACGTCTTATTTTAACACGTCCTGCTGTTGAAGCAGGCGAAAAGTTGGGATTTTTACCTGGAGATATGGCACAAAAGGTGAATCCTTACTTACGCCCTTTGTTTGACGCTCTGCACGATATGTTAGACTTTGAGCGGGTACAAGAGATGATAGATACAGGGACTATAGAGATTGCTCCCTTAGCTTTTATGCGTGGCCGTACGTTAAATGATGCCTTCATTATACTGGATGAAGCACAGAATACGACAGCGGAACAAATGAAAATGTTTCTTACTCGGTTAGGGTTTGGGTCGTATATGGCAATAACAGGCGATATAACCCAAATAGACTTACCAGAAGGACGTGACCGAATTAAGTCGGGACTCGTAGACGCTCTGGAAGTTTTACGTGATGTGAAAGATATTCACATCGTTCACTTTGAAGAAAAAGATGTTATCCGCCATCCGATGGTTGGACGCATCGTTCATGCTTATGAATCGTTCAAAAAATATTCCTGATAAGGCAACTCCTTGGTATATGCTGGCTTGGAATAGAATATCTCCAAAGCTTCCAGTCAAGGGTTTTTTCTATTTGCTTTTGGCTGTGATTTTGCTTGCAGTACTTGCTTGCTATAACTTTTCGCCAAAAGCATATGTTTTGCAAGAAGGAGATATCGCTCCTTTTGACGTTACTGCTGGAAGATCTTTAACCATAGCAGATACCAAGGCAACTGAGAAAAAACGAGAAGAAGTACGCCAACAGCAGCCTCTAGTCTGTGATTTAGTGATTTTACCCGCTGAACTATTACGAAATGATGTACAAGAACTATTTATAGCTATAAATCAAGCGGAAACTCCAGAAGATATTGAAGAGTTACGAGTACGTTTATCTCAAACCTCAGGGATAGACGTGAGCACAGAGACTATTAAGATTTTTTCTGATGCCAAAGTGCAAGACGTGACCCTTAATGAGCTTGTCCCACTAATCCAACAAAGGCTTTCCCTAGGTGTTTTAAGTGAGATGCGCACTGCACTTCCCTATAAGGGTGGCATATTAGTCCGGGATCTTGCAACAGGTGAAGAAACCCTACACACTGAGCTTGATGCTATTCAAGACGTAAAAAGTGTTGAAGCTTTTATTAGCCAAAAAGTATCTTCTATTCCTGGCTCCTCTGCAAATAGAAGGATAGTTGCTAGGCTTCTTACTTATTTACTACAACCGACTCTTATACCAAATTATAGCGCCACTGCGGAGCGGACAGAAGCTGTTGTGGCTGCTGTTGTCCCTGTTTCGCATCGGGTGGATAAAGATGAAATTGTTGTTCGTCAGGGCGAAAAAGTCTCGTACGACCAACAGCTAAAAGTCCAAACATTATGGCGTCAACAAGCTGTTAATTTTGATATTTCTTTGTTTTTAGGAATTGTTATATTTGGCAGTATTTTAGCTTCAGGACTTTTGTTTTCTATAAGTAGCGCGCCTATTGATGTTTTTCGGGATCGAGATTTTTTATTTATTGGGTTTATTTTAATAATAGTCTCCTTAGTCGCAAAAGGGCTCTTTGTAGTTGGAGAAGAATTAGATCAAGCAGCAATGATGTTTTCTTTGTCTAGTCTTGTGTATGCTGTTCCTGTTGCTGGGGCTACGGCATTATCTGCACTTGTTTTTTCTACCCGACGATGTGTGATTATAAGCCTTTTATTGGCTTTTTTCTGCACTGTGATGGTTCGAGGTGGAGTGAGCCTTTTCTTATTTTACTTTCTTACATCTATGTGGAGCACATGGCTAACAGTACGAACAGAAAATCGTCACGAAGTTGTTAAAGCTGTTATTCCCATGTTTATAGGCTCTTTTGCTATTTGGTTTGGGAGCTCTTTACTCAATGGTTCTCCACTTGGCTCGACTTTGGTACCAGAAGCTGTAGCTGTTGCTTTGGGTGTTTTATTAAGCATCACCCTCACTATTGCTTTGGCTGCGTTTATCGAGACTGTCTTTCAGTATACAACTCGCTTCCATTTGATGGAGCTTTTGAATATGGAGCAGCCGTTGCTTCAAGAGCTCATGCTTAAAGCACCCGGTACTTATCACCACTCGCTTATTGTTTCTAATATGGTAGAGGCTGGAGCAAAAGCTGTAGGCGCGCATAGTCTACTTTGTAAAGTTGCTGCGCTGTACCATGATGTAGGGAAAATATCGAAAGCAAACTATTTTATAGAAAACCAAGCGCAAGGCGACAACCCGCACGATAAACTGACCCCATCAATGAGTGCTTTGATTCTTACCTCGCACGTAAAGCGTGGTGCGGAACTGGCAGAAGAATATAAACTTGGGAAAGAAGTTATTGATATTATACAGCAGCACCATGGGACTGGGGTGATTCGCTACTTTTATCACAAAGCACTTAATCAAAAAGATGGACCACCACCGAATAAAGAAGATTTTTGTTATACTGGTCCAAAACCTCTATCAAAAGAAGCTGGTGTTGTAATGCTGGCAGACGTTATCGAAGCGTCTAGCCGGAGCTTGCTTGATCCTACGCATACAAAGATACAGCTACATATTGACGCTGTGATTAAAGGTTTTTATGCAGAAGGACAGCTTGACCAAACTGATTTGACCTTCAGAGACTTAAATAAACTAGCAGAAAGCTTTCAAAGTGTTTTACGAGGACTTTTTCATAATAGAATTGTCTACCCTGAACAAACTGCAACAGATACTGTTGAAAATACTAAAGAGCTGAACTCGTCTGCTAGGGTAGAAAAAGCAAATGATACAGTACCAGTAAGTTAGGTGTATGGAAAATATATCTGTCTCTATACAAAGAACGCATACAGTACGCTATCTAATGCCTTTTGCAGATAGCGAGCTTGTAAGTATTTTTATGGTAATGCAAAAAATTGCGAAATGCTCAGATAAATTTTTGGATGTGGCTTTGGTAGCTGATAGTACGATGCAAGATCTAAATAGTACCTATGCCAATAGCGTTGGACCAACAAATGTTTTATCTTTTCCTACACCAGAATCTAAAGATTTTTTAGGGTGGCTGGCCATAGCCCCGGAAGTTTGCGCTCGCGAAGCTTTTTTATACAATCAAGATATAGAGCAGTACATCATACGCCTTTGTGCCCATGGGTATGCTCACCTCCTAGGGTATGACCATGGAGCAGATATGGATGCGTATAGTGCTATGCTGGAGCAGGCAGCGCTACACACAGTTGGTATAAAATAAGTCGCGCCCATTGTATAACCAGCCAATAGTCAGTAATACAAGTATACGAGGGTGGTAACATCTATAAATATCTTGTTTAGCTATCTGAAATTTACATATCGGTGGTATTTTTTCCCCTGAGCAGTTAATAAAGGCTCTTGAATCGTGTAATTATCGTAAAGCTTGTCATTATAGCACCCATAGCCCTTATTCATATAAGGAAATAACATGAATAACAATATGCCTTTAGAAAATCAAATGCCAACGCTCTTGGATGAAAGCCAAATAGAGCAAATGGCGGCAAAAATAGATTTTACAGATCCGACTCTTTCTATCACTTACGGAACAGAGGCAATGACAGGAATTGCGCGGTTTGCTGATGATTTGCTTGTAGAGGTACGCGCAAAGGATGCAGGTCCAGTAGGTCAAAGCCTCACAGAACTACTGCTACAAGTAAAATCATATGATAGTAGCGGGATGACAAAAAAGAGATTTTTAGAAAAAGTGCCACTAATAGGAGCATTTTTTAATTCTACTAAACACTCATTAGCTGAATACAAAACGGTCTCTAGCCAGGTCACAGTAATAACAAATGCCCTAGAAGTGGCTATGACAGACCTGATAAAAGACATAAGTATCCTAGAGGATTTATACGCTCTTAATAAGCAGTTTCATCATGACTTAAGCGTATACATAGCAGTAGGGCAAAAGCGAGTAGAAAAAGCTCGGTCAGAAGAGCTACCCAAACTACAAGAACTAGCAAATAAAGAAGATACCACCCTTAGTGCTCAAAAGGTTCGTGATATTTCTGATGCTATTATGCGGTTTGAAAGGCGTTTACATGATTTACAGCTATCGCGTGCAATTACCTTACAAACAGCTCCACAAATCCGATTGATTCAAAGCAATAGCCAAGTTTTGGTTGAAAAAATTCAAACAAGTATATTATCTACTATTCCTATTTGGAAAGGGCAGATTACTTTAGGTCTAACCTTGCACGGACAAAAACAGGCTGCTGGTTTGCAAAAAAATGTTTCTGATACGACCAATGAACTTTTACAAAAAAATGCAGAGTTATTACAAGATTCTGCTATCAGCGTGGCAAGAGAAACAGAAAGAGCCGTTGTTGATATAGAGACTATCCGTACTGTACAAACAAAACTCTTAGATACAATAGAAGAAACTCTTGCAATAGCTACTCAGGGACGAGAAAAACGCCTTGTGGTAGAAAAAGAGCTAGTACAGCTAGAAAATGACTTGAAGCAACGACTCACAAATTTAGCAGTGACTGGTAGGCAAGAGCCAAGTACTAAATAATTGCCCATAGCAAATATCCTTAAAGTTGCCTTTATGCCACAAAAATATCACTTACAAAGCTATGCCACAAGGTTATCTGACAAGTTCAAATCACTTTTGAATTACTGTGGTGCTGTATGTCTCTTTTTAATTTGTGCTGGTATTTTGCTATTTACCTTTGATGGGTATAAAGCAGTGCTTGGATCTAAAGCAAACCAAGCATTTATGTACGCCTTTATTGGGCTTTTGGCATTATTCTACTATAGAAGTATTGTAACATTTGGCAAAATAGTCGCTCTTGTCTTTGGGCTTTTATTCTTTACTGTAGCACTACTCTTGGGCTTAACATGGCCATTAGCTCTTTTTTTTGGTGGGATTCAAGCTTGGGTTCTCAGGTGTATATACCAAAAAGCAAAAATGGGCGAAGAGTGGATTACCTGTTTGCTCTTTATCCCTGGGATAATTAAGTATTATGAAATATGTACTTTTTTACCCGCTGCAAAGAGTGTTTTTCTGATTTTTCCATTGCTCACATGTGTTGGAGTATGTACTTTTTTTATAGTGCAAACATTTTTCTTTATTCCTCATGCAAAACGACAAATTCAAAAAACTCTTACTCTGCTAAAACAGACAATAGATAGTAATATATTACCGTTACCATTGAAACTATCCACAAAAAAGCTTGTTAGTATGTGTACTGTCCTTTTGAACAACATGCCAAAACGAGGCGAAACAGTTGAGATAATTGTGCAGGTATTACAAAAAATAACCAATAAAATACAAGTCATTGATTTAAATAAAAGCTGGGCAAAAAATGGTGATAGTATTTTATTTGCTGTAAATATGCTTTGTAAAGAAGTAGAAGAGCAATTGCTACGGCAAAACACTCCTTTTGTGGTAGCAGAAGAAAAAAACTTACAAACCAAGGATACAAAAGAAGCAACCTTCATAACATTAGACCAAAAAATCCAAAAACTACGCCGGGAAAAAGACACTGTCCCCTATGGATTAGCAGCTACTATAGATAGTTTATGCGATACAGCTGAGTCCATTGTGCAAACAATGCGTACTGATCCGAATGATTATGAACCAGGGAAAAAATTTCTGAAAAAATATCTTCCAATAGCAGATAAAGTTCTTTCTGAATTTACCCGACTACATGTTGCTCCAGTGGAAAAAGATGATGCACTAAATCATGTTTTTACCCAAAGTGCAGAAATGTTACAACGATTAGAAAAAGCATTCAAAAAAGAATACAGGTTGCTATTGGCAAATGATGCCAGAGGGCTTAATGCAGAACTTTTAGCATTAGATGCATTGCTTAAAATGGATGGACGCTAATAAGCCTAGTAGTAGGCTCTACAAGAAAAAGTATTTTTACTGTGACTTTAGTAAAAAGCTGAAAAGTAATAAAAAAGATCTGATATTTCAGGTCTTTTTTTGCTAGGTGGGCTGTATGGGGAAAGGCGCATGGCTTTTTGGTATAAACTCTAAGGGAAACTCAGTAAAGTCTTGTGCTCTATACAAACCAGCAGTGTAAAAAAGAATTGCTCAATACGTAAAATACGACGTAAACCTAAAAAAACAAGTAACGTTCTTGTTCATTCAAAGAGTTTAGCCAGAAATATACTGTAATAAAGGGCTTTAGCATTAGTGGTGTTTTTTGTTGTGGTATTTGCTTGCGATGCTTGTTGCATTATCTGCTTATGTTTTCTATGTGTTTTCGTGCTGTCTGCACGTTAGTTTTGTTTGCTACCAGTTTGTTCTATCTGTTGTAGTGCCTGTGCCGCATCAAGGTTTTTTATCGGCAAGAGTATAGCAAGTCGGGGTTTTCTATTAGGTAAAGAGCTGGAGTTGGTAGCGGGTGTTGTGGCATTACTAGGAGAGCTGGAGTTGGTCAAAGGGGTGCTTGATATATCAGGAGAAGGAGTGTCTGCTATATCTCTATTCACTTCAATGCTCAGTGAACTTGGAGGCAAGGGTGGTCGTGTAGCGTCTACAGGAGCATTTGCGGGAGTGTCTATAGGAACATCTACGGGAGTGTTTGGGGGAAAAATAGTTGGAGGAGTAACCGAGGTTTGTGGTGGACTCAGCGCGTCCAACGGCACTAGATCATTTGAAGAACTACTTGTATCTGGGCTAATAAATGCGTCGTCCAAAGTACGAGAAGAAGGAGCATTTTGAGATGTATTGACAGTAGAATTGGTAGAACGGTTTAGGGAAGGTGCAGCTCCAAGAGGCATGTCTTGTTCAGTCGTTTCATCTGTATATTGCAACTCATCTGTGCCGTGTGTATTTCCTGCTTCTCTAGGCTCAGCTTCAAAAGGTACTTGTACCTCTGGCACCAAAGACGGGCAGGCAAGTAAAATATATTCGTATGTTTCAATCCACTGGCGGTGTATCTCTTGTAAACACTCAGGCTTATCAGCCCATGTATCCAAATGTTTTTGGCGCAGTGCAACAACAACTTTTCCTTGATTCTCTAGGAGAGGGACGATCTCTGCAAAGTCATTGAGCTTTTTAGTGTTATGACCAGAATAATACGTGTATGTGCCCCCATATACTTTATAGGTAAAAGGTGTGTAACCAGCGTCTGCATATGCTTTAATTACACCAGCCTGTTGTATAGGGCTTAAATAAGCATCTAATGCAGGGATAGCCATTTTATATATAGGGTACGTAAGGACTGTAAAAGTTACAGCTAATATAAGTAGGATATTCTCAGGGCGAGAAGAGCGCACAAGGAGCAAAAGGGCCAGAGCTGCAACAAGAAGAGTAATACCAGCGAAAATAAGTCCCATATTGAAAGGCATTTGCCAATTAGGGAAGCGGATACCCTCAGGGATAGGAATAGAACCAAAAAATGCTAACCCACCAAAAATAACAGCAGTACCGCCAAGGAAGAGGGTGAAAATAGTAAGGAGTCGAAAAAGTGCAGCATTTTTTCCAGCTAACTGTAAAATAGCTCGTCCTGCTAGCAAAGTGAAAGCAGGGAGTATTGGGAGCATATAAATAAGTATTTTTGTGCTAACAAGGCTTAGCATAATCAAAGCAGAAAGAATCATACACCACAAAAAAGCGATACCTTCTCGCTCAGGTGTTCGGCTTGCCATGATACTTGTGCGTGCATTTTTACTGAAAACTTTGTGGTATGGTAGACAAAAAATAAATATAACCCAAGGTGCTAACAAGAGAGGAAGGCGGACACAATAGTAAGCCCACTTTTGGCTATGGTGTGTTGCATCCACAGCACGCTGGACTATTTGCCCACCCAGTATTTCAGTTTGAATATATTCAAGGCTTGTTTCCATGAATAATCCTGCAAGCCATGCACCAGTAATAGCAAGGGCACATATAAATCCAATCAAAGTATCTACTGCGAAAAATCTGCGTAGTTTACCTCGCCAGAGCAAAAAGAAAAGACTTGTAGCAAGGGGAAAGGCAATACCTAATGGACCTTTGGTAATGCAGGCGAGCCCTCCAAAGGTAAATGCCAAAAGCATGGAAAGTGTAGCCCTTGGCTTACTCCACGCTACAAAAAAAGCAATATGGCTACAGATAATAAAAAAAGAAAAAAGTAAGTCCATACGGGCATAGTGGGTGACCCCTATAAAGTACCCGCAGCTTAAAAGCAGTATCCCAGAAGCTAGCAGACTGCGTCCATCAAAACGCCCAACAATACGGCCTAATGCCAAGCTAGCCCATAGGTAAAGTGTGGCACAAATAGTGGCTGCACCCAAATAAAGCCGAGGACCTTCCTCTTGTACAATTTCGTAAAGCCCTCGCAAAAACCAAAAATAGAGAGATGGTTTATCTGGGTATGCCTCCCCATTAAGCTCTAAAGCAAACCACTTTCCATTAGTCAGCATAGCCTTAAAAACAGCAGCATGCCGGATTTCGTCTGAAAACCATAAAGCCCGTACATCAATGTAAAAAATAGTTTGTAGAGCTAAGATCGCAGTTAAAAAAAGCCATGGGGCATAGCTCATGGTAGTGAAAATACGTGTACTTATTCCAGCAGGCATTGTTGGAGGTGTGGAAAGAAGAGGATGTTCCGCAAAAAAACCAGTAGTAGGTTTTTCTTTGGAAATAGGGCTTGTTTTGCTAGGTATAGCATGCGTATCGTCCATTGATTTATTCGACGTTGTTTCTACATTTTTGCTAACAGCTAGGTTGAGCGGTTTGCTAGAAGTATCCGTAAGGCCAGTGTCATGAGAGTCACTTGGCATAGTATCGGAGCTATCGCTTAATGCGTTAGCCAGGGTTCTGCCAGATGTCGTACGTGGCACTGTGGTAAAAGCTTCATCTGTAGCTTCGGTGGAAGTTTCACTCACAGGGTGGGTAAAAGTATCACCCGTAGAATCGGTAAAGCCTATATCAGGCTGAGTGGTGATAAGCATCTTGTTTGGCAGTTGCTTAGGGGATAGACCTGATAGCAGCTCGGAATTTGTGATATTTTCTGTCGATATATTAGCTGTTATATCTAAAGAACTACTAAGGTCAGAAGAACTCCATTGAGAGCTAGAAAAAGAAGTGTCAGTGTTTGCAGAGGGAGTGGTATTAGCCTCTAAAGTGGATGCTGTAAAGTTTGAAATATCAGAGCGAACTGTGCTTGAATCAGTTTGACTTAAGCTATATCTCTCAAAATCAGCAGGAGGGGAGGCTGGGGAGGAAGCAGCCGCTGTAGATGCTCCACTAGAGCTGGGCACATCTTCTTGAGCAGTTGGATTTTCGCTTAAATTTATTGTTGCAGGCGCTCGTTCAGTTTTTTTGTTTGCAGCCGAAAAGGGGTAAGTATTGCTAGAAGTGGAGGTTTCGGAAGCTGTGTCGGATTTTTTGGAGTCAATACTCATGCCTTCTCCTTAAAACATCAAAAATTACAGCAAAATCAAGAAAACTAGTTATGAAAGTAGCAGAGTTACTATTTTTGAATTTGCGCGCGTCTGTTTTGGATATAGGCATCTCGAACAGAGCTATATGGCTCCACTGCAGTATTGGTAAGGGCTTCATATAAATCAAGAGTTTCCTCTAAGTTGTTGATAACTTTGCCAGCCCTTAATCCGTATGATAGGATATTTGGCTTTACATAGGTTAATGGATCAAGAAAAGTATCTCCAACCATACCAACAGAGTCTCTAAGCGTGCTCGGACCTAAAAAAGGCCATACAATATAAAATCCTTCACCTATTCCCCAAACACCAAAGGTTTGTCCAAGATCTTCATCTTCTACAGGAACAATTGTTTTTTTATGTTGGGCAACATCAATAAACCCGCCAAGTCCAGCAGTAGTGTTAAGAATGAAGCGCGACATTTCAACCCCAGCGGCTCTTCCTCTTCCCTGGAGGAGGTTGTTTGTAAATCTGACAGGAAAAAGAAGATTGTGGAAAAAGTTTGAAAGACCAGTGCGCATAAATTTTGGAGTAATGTATTGATACCCTTGTGAAAGAGGGTCGAGGGCATTATTGATGATAAAATCGTTAAAAGAAAATACTGCTCTATTCCATCCCTCTATAGGGTCAGACACAATGAGCCCAACAGTATCTAAATATAAATCATTGTCGTCGTCATCAAGCTCAGAAATGGTTTGTAGGTTTGCACCTTTTGTTTGTGCTGCAAAGGATTCACTTGTGCTAAAGGCAAATGAAAACAAACAAATAAACAGGATGGCAAAAAGAACTTTTTTCATACCCCTACCTACTTGGTGAGTTGTTCTCTGTAGCGCTTACGTGTTTCAACGGCTTTAGCTTCTACTAGTGCTATTAGCTCATCGGGAGAACCTTTAAGCAAGACACTTTGAAATTGTGAGCGAAAGTTTTGTACTAAACTGACACCTTCAATAATAATATCGTATACTTGCCATTTCCCTTTATTCAACATGCGGTAAGAAACAGGAACGTCGCTTCCTTTCACTTTGATAGAAGTTTGTATTTCTACTCTATTGCCATTGGAACTCGCCGTTTCACCAAGATATGAAACAGTTTCACCACTATAGTCGGCAAAACGCTCAAGATATGTTTCTCGTAGCAAGTCAGTAAAAACATCAATAAATCGTTGTTGTTGGGGGGCAGTAAAGTTGCGCCAGTTAGGTCCTACAGTTCTTGCAGAAAGCTCTTCAAAGTTAAAAATGTTTGAAATTGTAATTTCAACACGTTTTAAAACACTTGAGCGCCCTGCATCAGTGCGTAGCTGCGGATCGCTTAAGTCGTTTAAAACACTAGTAATAGCAGTTTCTAATGTTTGTCGTGCCGGTGAAGTGCTTGCAAAAGAAAAAACTGGCAAAAGAATAAAAGCACACAGGCATACAAAGAAAAAGTTTCTTAAACGCATTACTCAACACCTCCAAAAACAAATTTACTGATAAGAGCCTCGAGGTCAACAACAGACTCAGTGTCGAGTATTTCATCTCCTTTGCCAAGTGGGTCACCACCACCGAGGGAGAGGTTAATGTATTTGTCACCAATAATGCCACTTGTTTTAACAGAGGCAATGGTATCATCTGTTACAACAACACTTGTTGCTACTTGCATTTCTACAATAGCAACTGCTGCTGGGGTAAGAGAAATTTTGGATACTTTCCCTACAGGAACACCCGCTACTTCAACAGAAGCACCAGTACGTAGACCTGTGATAGAGGTAAAACGTGCAGAAATAGTATAGCTATCAGGCGAAAAAACTTCCATTTTTCCAAGCTTGATAGCCATATAGCCTAGGCAAAGTAGACCGACAACAACAAAAATACCGACAAAAAATTCAAGAGAGTACTTTTTCATAAGAGACCTTACTAACTATTATCATAAAAATCATAGGTTTAACGCTTTTCTCACAGCCTCATCTACTGCTTTGTCAGGGGTGGCTATATGAGCGCGCTCTGTATCTTGTAGAGGAGCTTTTCTTTGTAAAAACTGCTGTAAATAGGGCAGTTCAGAAGCATACAGCTCATCTTTGCTACCAGTAAATAAAAGTTTTTTCTCATGCAAAACTAAAATATGGTCTGCAATGTTTTTAACACTTGCGAGATCATGGCTTACCACAACAATTGCCATATCAGGAAACCTTCCCTTCATGGCAAGAAGGAGCACGTCCATTTGCGCTGCATTTATGGGATCTAATCCAGAAGTAGGTTCATCACAAAGGAGTAGCTTTGGGTCTCCAATGAGTGCACGTGCAAGACCTGCTCTTTTTCGCATACCGCCAGAAAGTTCTGTAGGATAATAGTCTGCAAATTTTTCAAGGCCAACAAGAGCTAAACGAAAAAGTGCAGCTTTTCGTATAGTTTCACGCGGAAGTGAAGTATGCTCATATAAAGGTAGAGCAACGTTATCAATGACAGAAAGAGAGCCAAGAAGCGCACCGTCTTGAAATAAAACTCCCATACGACGCCTAATATCACGAAAACCTTTTGCCGGAAGAGCAAAAAAGTTCTTATCACCAATATAAATTTCACCAGAAAAGGGTTGAGAAAGTCCTATAATATTACGCAGTAAAGTTGATTTTCCACAGCCAGAAGCACCTAAAATAACGCTGATTTTTCCAGCAGGTAAGGAGCCATCTATCTTTTCAAGGATAATGTTTTTACCATACCCGATAGTGAGGTTTTTAAGTTGTATGTTCCAGTTTTTGTTCATAATACTATAGTAAAAAAGAAGTTAGTACATAGTCAGCAGCAAGGATAAGCACACATGATAAAACAACAGCAGAGGTGGTAGCGTTTCCTACAGCCTCTGGTCCTCGTTTGCCGTTTTGCATATGAGCAAAAAAGCCTTTGAAACAAGAAACACAAACAACAATCAGTGCAAAAACAAGTGCTTTAGCAATACACCCTAATATGTCACTGACGTCGAGTACACTTTGCATACGAGATATATAAGCGCCAGCATTACCACCGAGCATACTTACACCTGTGAGGTAGCCGCCAAATAAGGCAACGCAAACAAATACAGCCGTGAGCATAGGAAAAGCGAATAAAGATGCGCAAATACGTGGCGAAACCAAATATGCAGTGGGATTGATATCCATAACACTTAAGGCATCAATTTGGTCACTAATACGCATAACACCGACTTCAGCAGCCATAGCAGAACCAGCTCTTCCGGCAACCATTATAGCTGTGAGAACAGGAGCAAGCTCGCGCACAAGAGCCAAAGCTAAAACAGTGCCAAGAGAACCTTCTGCACCAAATTGTGCTAAGGCGTAATGTAACTGTAGCCCTAAAACCATACCTGTGAAAAGTCCAATTAGCGCTATAAGAAAAAAAGAACCAGCACCAATAACGTAAAGTTGTTGGATTATTCGGGGTACTTGCCGCCATGAAGAAAAAATATAGAACATTCCATGGCAAAGAAAGATAAGCATAGCACCAGCTTCAGCAATGAAAGACAAAAAGGTGTTACCTATTGCTGTAAATGGCTTTGTAAACCAAGGTGCTGGGGTGTCGGTGATAGTATTTTGTTTCATTGAAATAAATAGTGTATTTAGTAAGGGGAAAATATTTTTGATTGTGAAAAGAATATACGCCTAGCAGCGAGTGCAGTCAAACAAAGAAAAATGCACAAAAAAATAGCTTATTTATATCCAAAAAATTAAATTTCTTTTTTTGAGACCATTAGAAGTTTGTCTATGCCAAACTGTTGTTTTACATGGTCTTTAAGCCCTCGTGTCGCATCAGCTGTTCCTCTAAAATCTACAACAACTCGGTACCAGGTGCTGCTACCGCTTGAAGCTACATCAACACGGCTATTGAGACCACTTGCCTTTACTTTCGCAGCAAAGCTACTAGCTGGTTCAGTACTTTTAAAAGAGGCAACTTGATATACGTAGTCAAAGCTTGGGTCGGTTGTTTGTTGTGGCGTAGGTACTTTTGCAGAGGCAGGGGGCACACTTGTTTGTACTGCTTGTAGTGGCTGTTGAGTTGCCCGTAGATTGGCAGCAGGTTGTTGACCAGCCACGGGTGTAGGAGCTGGCTGACTGTCCTGTATAAGAGGTTGTAAGCGTGGTGTCTCAATCTGTGGTGTTACAGCTTCTAAAATTGGCTGTTGCCCTGGAGCTGTGACAGTTAGCTCTTCGTGCGCTTCACCTTCTTGTGGTAGCATATAGATAAGCTCAGGAATAGCCTCTTCTGGGTTATAGCCTCTACCAAGAATAAGCCCCATGGTAAAAAACCATATAATAGCTACGAGTAAAATAATTGCATATAAAACTGCTCGTGGTGCAGTTAGGGTAATAGTAAAAGTTTTAGTGCTATTATATTCAGTTTTTTTGGCAAGGCTCATTACTACATACTCCGTGGGGCAGATACCCCCAAAAGGCTAAGGCCGTTTTCTATAACTTGTCCTGCAGCACGTAGCAAACGCATCCGTGCAAGCGTAATGTTTTGGCTGTCTGCATTGAAAACACTATGTATTGCATAGTATTTATGCACAGCACCAGCTAGCTCCATCAGGTAGTAGCTAATAAAATGCGGTGCAAGATTTGTTGCAGCATCTTTTACTATCAAAGAGAAACGGTCAAGCATTTTCAGCAATTCAAGTTCTTCTACTTCAGTAAGAAGAGCAGTGTCAGCGACATTTGGTGGAGGAAGTTCTCGTTCTGTAGCGCGTTGTAGCAGCGTGCATATTCGCGCATGGGCGTACTGTACATAATACACAGGGTTATCCATGGTTCTTTGTTTTAAAAGGTCCATATCAAAGTCGAGCTTAGAGTCATTTTTGCGCGATAAAAATATAAATCGAGCAGCGTCAGCACCAACTTCTTCTATAACCTGTGCCAGAGTTTCAAATTTGCCAGCACGGGTAGACATGGCAACTTGCTCACCTTCTTTAATGAGGTTGACGAGCTGGATGAGGCAAGCATGAAAAGTTTCTTTTGTACGTCCTAAAGCTTGAACAGCAGCTTGCATACGAAGGATATACCCATGGTGGTCAGCTCCCCAAACATCTATTAACCATGTAAATCCTCTATTTATTTTATTTGCATGATAGGCAATATCAGAAGCAAAGTATGTCAAACTCCCATCAGATTTTCGGAGTACACGATCTTTGTCATCGCCAAAAGCTGTTGACTTAAACCACAATGCACCATCTTTTTCAAAGATATGCCCAGCGTCTTGTAACGTTTGTAAGGCGTTATCAACAGAACCATCGTCTAATAAGCTTTGTTCTGAAAACCAATTGTCATGTCTGACGTTAAAATCAGCTAAATCTTTTTTGATTCCTTGTAAGATCGCTTTTAGTCCAAATTTTTGGCAGGTAGCAATGGCTTGCCCTGCTTCACAGGTGGTTACATCAGGGCTTTTGCTAGAAATATCTATGGCAATATCTTTGATGTAAGAGCCTTTATAGCAATCATCAGGATAGGAAATGGTTGATTTTCCTGCATGCTCTAAAGCTCTATAATAAATAGAGCGCCCAAGAGTTTGCATTTGTACACCAGCGTCATTTACATAATATTCTGCCTGTACGTTATACCCTGCAAACTGTAAAATTCGAACTAATGAATCTCCAAATGCAGCACCTCTCCCATGTCCTATATGCAAAGGGCCCGTTGGATTTGCAGAAACATATTCTACTTGAATAGGAGCATTTCTCCCTAAAGTAGAAGCGCCAAAATTAGTTTTTTGTTCATCAATAAGAGCAATACTTTTTTGCCAAAACTCAGGGACAAAAGTAATATTTAAAAAGCCCGGCCCTGCAATTGTTGCCTCAGCTATAAAAGGAGAATTTTGCTGTAGTTTTTCTGCAAAAAGAGTCGCTAGTTCTCTAGGGTTTTTTCGTGCTTCTTTTGCTAAAACCATTGCAATATTGCACGCAAGGTCACCAAAATGTTTATCCTTTGGTGGCTCAATAGTTGTTCCCTGAGGAAAGGTATACTCAAGTTCGTCCAAAATTGGCTCAAGTAAAGAAGTAAGGTATATTGAGGAACGCATAAAAACCCTTTCTGTAAAAGTATCTATCTGGTAGAGGGGAACATACTCTTTTTTCTATTGTCTGAAAAGGGTAGAAAACAGGTGTTTTTTGCAATTCTTTTCACTATTGCTGTTTGTAGCGACTGTGTGGAGTGAGTATACCCATTGACACTGGGTGTGTGACACCACTCACTTTTTTTTACCCACTATCTGCTAGTTTTTGCGAAAAGGAGAAAATATGCGCGATATATATACAGAAACACAAAAAATACCTTTGCAAACATTGCTTCATAGAGGACTCCAAAGTGCTTTTACGTTGTTTTATCTTTGGGTAGGCTGGCGGTTTATCCTGCATGTGCAATGGGCACTGCAAAAAAGTGATATATATGTCGCAAAGCCTCCAGCTGTAGGTGGTTTTTTGCCAATTGGGGGGCTTGTAGGACTCAAACGCCTTCTCCTTACCGGACAATTTGAAACAGTACATCCAGCGGCTCTGGTCATATTTCTTTTAGCAATTATGTTAGCTTTTTTTCTGCGACGAAGTTTTTGTGGATACTTATGCCCAGTAGGTGGTGCTGTCGCAGGCTTAGAAGCTATTGGGTCAAAAATAGGCATACTGCGCACTACAATTCCACAATGGGTTTCAATTGTTTTATCGGTGCCAAAATATGTACTTTTAGTCCTTTTTTTATACCTCATCGTATTGGGTATGGATATCCTTTCCATTGAGGCGTTTAACCGTTCAACGTATTGGCGTGTTGCTGATTCAAAAATGCTTCTTTTATTCATAAACCCATCAGTACTTTTTTTGGTGACTATTGGTGTAATTGCCTTGGGTAGCATGATAATCCCTGCATTTTGGTGTAGAGGTTTTTGTCCGTTAGGGGCTTTACTTGGAATTTTTTCACTTTTTTCTCCAGTAGCAGTGCGTAGAGATAAAGAAAAATGTTCTGGTTGTCAGCGTTGCAGTAATGCGTGTGTGTCGAGAATTCCAGTTCATACAAAAGAACGCATAACGAGCACTGAGTGTGTGGGGTGTGGTGCATGTGTGGCTTCTTGTTCAACAAAAAGCTGTTTGTCTTTTTCTCTCGGATACACAAAAAAAGCAGAAATTTTTTCTTCTACTCTAGTTCCAATAGTGACTGTAGCACTCGTGTTTGTTTTTTGGATTTGGGCAATAGATTCTGGGCACTGGTACACGCCTGTGGATAAAGACCAAATACGGCAAGACCATAGTATGATATTTTCAGTTTCACATTAGCAGTTACCATTTTACAGTAATAAAAATTGCAGATTGCAAGCAACCACTTGTATGTCAAAAGACATTAGTGTAGTCTTTAAATCCTTTTTGCAGGAAGTGACACTTTGTCCCTTTCGAACTATACAGAGACTTATGCAGGTATGTCTTTTACAAAAACAGGAGGACTCTATGCGTTCAAAGTTTATAAGCATGCTGCTCTGCGGGTGTTTTATGCTAGCTCCTACAATTGTCCAAGCAGAAGAGTTAACTGGTACACTGAAAAAAATAAATGAAAGTGGTCAGATTATAATGGGCCACCGAGAATCTTCCATCCCCTTTTCTTACTATGATATGGAACAAAAGCCAGTAGGACACGCACAAGACTATTCAAACGTAATAGTTGAAGCTATTAAAAAGAAACTTGGGCGTGATGACCTTGTTATAAAAGCCGTACCTATTACATCACAAAACAGGATTCCACTTTTACAAAATGGAACTTATGACTTTGAGTGTGGCTCAACAACCAATAATCTTGAGCGTCAAAAACAAGCTGATTTTACAAACACGTTTTTTATTGTGGGAACACGCCTTCTTGTGCATAAAGATTCAGGTATTACAGACTTTGTAGACCTGAAAGGGAAAAACGTAGCAGTGACTGCGGGAACAACCTCTGAAAAAATGTTAAATTTGATGAATGATAAAGATTCTATGGGCGTTCGCATTATTAGCTGTACAGACCATGGAGACGCCTTTCGTACAGTAGAGTCTGGGCGTGCAGTCGCATTTTTTATTGATGATGCTTTGCTTGCCGGAGAGCGTGCAAAAGCAAAAGTACCAGGTGATTGGATTATTGTAGGAACCCCTGCTAGCTACGAAGCTTATGGCTGTATGGTTCGCAAGGAAGATCCTCAGTTTAAAAATCTTGTTAATGAAGCTATCGCTACTATGCAAACATCTGGCGAAGCAGCAAAATCTTTTGACACATGGTTCAAAAATCCAATTCCGCCAAGAGGTATGAATATGAATTTTGACCTGTCAGAAGAGATGCAAGAGCTGTATAAAAATCCTAATGACAAAGCTTACCAATAGGTTATTTGTTGAAATAATAGAATAGAGGCAGGGTGATTTTGTTTGCCCTGCCTCTATTCTATAGTCTTTTTCTGTATGTTTTTTAGTTGATTAGGAATGATTATGCAATACAATTGGAATTGGGGTATCTTTCTTGAAGAGGCACCCTTTGGAGGAGTAATCTATCTTAATTGGTTATGGGATGGGTTGCTAATAACTATTGCGCTCTCTGTTTGTGCATGGATACTAGCTTTTATTTTTGGTTCTTTATTTGGAATACTCCGCACAACTCCAAGCCGTATCTTATCGGGTTTGGGCACTGCATATGTAGCAATTTTTAGAAATATCCCCCTTATTGTGCAATTTTTTATTTGGTACCTTGTGGTGCCAGAGTTATTGCCTAGCTCTGCCAGTACATGGTTTAAGTCCGAACTTGACCCCAGCTGGCAATTTTTTATTCTTTCAGTTTGTTGTCTTGGACTTTTTACTGGTGCGCGTGTTTGCGAACAAGTGCGATCAGGGATTTTAGCATTATCTAGCAGGCAGATGCAGGCAGGGCTTGCACTAGGGCTTACTTTACCCCAAACATATTATTATGTAGTTATGCCTAATGCGTATCGGACTATTTTACCTCCATTAACTTCTGAAATGCTTAATATGATTAAAAACTCTGCTGTTGCCTCGACTATTGGGCTGGTAGATCTTTCTTCACAAACAAATAGGCTTCTTGAATTTTCTGGACAGGCATATGAATCATTTATCGCTGCCACTGTCGCATACGTACTGTTAAACTTTATTGTTATGAAAGGGATGCAATGGATTGAGCGGAAAGCTCATTTACCTGGACTTGGGGGAGGGCACAGTGCTTAACTTGGATTTTAGCATTATAGAACCGACTCTACCAATTCTTCTCAAAGGGATGTGGGTTACAGTACGCATTACTTTTATTGCTATCACTGTAGGAATAATATGGGGTACTATATTGGCAGTAAGCCGTAGTTCTCCGATTGCTCTTTTGCGCTTTTTATCTAAATTATACGTTAATATTTTTCGGTCTATTCCTCTTGTTATGGTCTTGTTATGGTTTTATTTGATTGTTCCACAGTTTTTGACAAAGGGAATGGAGATTCTACCAAGTTTTATTCTTGATTTATTTGGTATCACACCACAAACTGATATTCGATTTATCTCTGCTTTAATTGCGTTTAGCTTATTTGAAGCAGCATATTACTCTGAAATTATCAGGGCAGGTATGAATAGTATCTCTCAAGGACAAACTCATGCGGCTCTCGCTTTAGGTATGACTCGTGGGCAATCGCTTCGACTTATTGTATTACCCCAAGCTTTTAAAGTGATGACTCCTTTACTTCTCACTCAAGGGATTATCCTGTTTCAGGATACTGCTCTCGTATACATTATTGGGTTAGCAGACTTTTTCCGCACAGCTTCTAATATTGGTAAATCCAGTGGGTTTGAAGTAGAAATGGTGTTGTTCGCAGGTTTTGTCTATTTTGTGATTTGTTCGTGTTTTTCTACTTTGGTTTATTATTTAAAAGCCAAAAAAGCTAAGGTATAGTTTATGAGCTCAATGATATCTATAAATAATGTTTCCAAATGGTATGGGGACTTTCAAGTACTAAAAAATTGTTCTGCTTCTGTTGCAAAAGGTGAAGTAGTAGTGGTTTGCGGGCCATCTGGTTCTGGGAAGTCTACACTCATTAAAACTGTTAATGGGTTAGAGCCTATTCAAAAAGGTGAAATCATTGTTAATGGGTTAAAAGTGAATGATAAAAAAACATCGCTACCTGCACTGCGTGCACAAGTAGGGATGGTTTTTCAAAAATTTGAGTTGTTTCCGCATTTGGATATCATGGAAAACTTGCTACTTACCCAAATAAAGGTACTCAAGCGTAATAAAGAAGAAGCTATGGAAAAAGCGCGAGTTCTTTTAGAGCGTGTGGGGCTAGAGGGGCATGCAGAAAAATATCCAGGACAACTTTCTGGTGGGCAACAGCAGCGAGTAGCAATAGCGCGAGCCTTATGCATGGACCCTGTAGCTATGCTTTTTGACGAGCCTACTTCTGCCCTTGACCCTGAAATGATTAATGAAGTTTTGGATGTTATGGTCGAGCTAGCGTATGAAGGAATGACCATGATTGTAGTGACGCATGAAATGGGATTTGCTCGTAAAGTCGCACATAGAGTTGTTTTTATGGATGCAGGGATGGTTGTTGAGGATACTGAGAAAAATCAATTCTTTGAGAACCCTCAAACAGACCGTGCTAAAGACTTTTTAGCAAAAATCCTTGATTAAGGTGTACCGTTGCAATAGGATTTTTGTCCTTTAGCATGTAGGTCAGATATATCTATCTGCCACGTTTTCTTACGAAACGAGTATAGAGCATATTTGCAGTACGTAATAAAAAAGAAACGAGTTTTGGTAAACTATGCCAAGACTCGTTTCTTTTTTGGGATTTTTTTATAACTGTCACTAAGAAACAAAAAAAAGTATATAGTAAAGGATAAAAAAAGTAATATTGGAAAAAAAGCTAAGGTAGAGAAGTTCACCCAACGAGAACAGTAAATAAAAGTAGGGTTAAGATTTTGTTGTGGGTTGTCGCATTTGTTGCAAAGCAGACTGTACAGCAGCATTCGCTTTGTCAAACTCATACCGGGTAAGCAAAAAGTGTAATTCCTGAAAAATAGCAGAGGAGAGAGTTTTGCGTAAAAGTTCTTCTTTTTTCGCAAAAGCAACAGTAGCATCAGCATCAGCGTCTTCTAATAATTTAGATATGCGCTTTAATGTGCTGATACATTCGTCAAGTTCAGGCTGTGTGATAGTGTCGTTTTGCTCGCAAAGTTCAGGCATCGTGCCTAAATTAAAGTACTTTTGTAGTCCCTTTATAATGTGCTGCAAGGCCTCAAAGCATGGTAAAGCATAAAAGGTAATCGCAGGTATTTTATGTTGCGCAGTCACTCGTTCTAAGGCAGCAGCTTTTTGTGCGAGAGTTGGAGCACCGATTGACCCTGCAAGTCCTTTTAACGTATGAGCAATGCGTTCTGCTGTCTCCAAATCATTTGCTGCAAGGGCTCCATAGAACTCTTCTGGCAATGAAGCATACTGCTCAGCAAACTGGCGTAAAAGTTTCTCATAAAGTGAAATATTGTTACTAAGGCGTGACAATGCAGGCATAACATCGATACCAGAAATATTCTTCAATTCTTCCGGGACGGAAAAAATCTCTATTTTGCTAGAAGTCGTTCTGGCAAAACCCTTTTTTTCAAATTCTGCTTGTGAAAGGTCTACCAATGGGGAAAACCAATGAGTAATAACGCTAAAAAGGGTATCAACCTCAATTGGTTTAGTGATATGTGCATTCATCCCAATACTTAAACACTTATCAATATCTTCCGCTGTAGCGTGGGCAGTCATGGCAATAATTGGTAGCTCGTCTTTATTCCAGCGTTTACGAAGTATTCGTGTTGCTTCATACCCATCCATATCAGGCATTTGCAAGTCCATTAACACAAAAGAAAAAGGTGGCTTAGTCCCAGTGCCTTTTTGTAGAGCAAACTCTACAGCCTCTTTTCCATTATTACTGATATAAACAGTCGCACCAGCGCTCAGCAATAATTCTTCAGCAATTTGCTGGTTAATAATATTATCTTCTACCAAAAGGACTGATGCACCAAAAATATCATGCTGCTTATCTAAAATATCAGTGTATTCTTTTGGATTTTTAATTTTTGGTTTTGTAGCACCATTCCCGTTCTCATGTAGCGCATCAACCAAAGTATCGAATAGGGTTGATTTGTTAATAGGTTTATATAAAACACCAGTTGCACCGACTTTTTCAGCCAGAGGAAGCAAGTCAGTATAGCTAACTGCACTTGTAATAAAAATACTAGGTATGTGCTCTAGTTTAAGAGATGTAAGAATGTCTTTAGTCGTTTCAATACCGTTTTTTTCAGGAAGGCGCCAATCAACGAGTACTACATGGTACGGGGTCCCTTTTTCATTGGCATTCAATAACGCGCACATTCCTTCCTCCGAAGAACCGGCTGTATCTGCTTGAAATAACATGCTATTTAGTGTGCTTCGTAATATACGACGTGCAGCGCTATTTCCATCAATGATAAGAATTCTGGCTGTACCAAAGTAAAGATTTGTGTGTTGTTGTTCGTTAGCAGGTAGGCTGAATACAGCTGTAAATGCAAAGGTTGAGCCTTCGCCTACTTTACTTGTGACGCTAATAGTCCCGTCAAGCATTTCTACAAGGTTTTTACAGATAGTAAGCCCAAGGCCTGTCCCACCAAATTTTCTCGTTATAGAACTATCTGCTTGTGTAAAGGGAGAAAAAAGCCGTTTTTGTTGCTCTTCTGAAATTCCTATACCAGAGTCTTGAACAGAAAATTCTAGCTTAACGCGTGAGTCTTCCATGTGTTCAATAAGGCGGCAAGAAATAGTGATTTCCCCACGTTCCGTAAATTTGATAGCGTTGTTTAGTAGGTTTGTTAAAATTTGGCTTAAGCGGAGTTGATCACCAGTGAGAGAGGGGGGTATTTCTTGAGGAACCCCAAAAAGTACTTCAATTTCTTTTTTTTCAAGTCTATGGCTACTGACAGAAACAATTTCATCAAGTGTTTCTTCAAGGTTAAATGTAGTGTTTTCAATATGGAGTTGCCCAGTTTCGAGCATTGAAAAGTCGAGAATGTCATTAATAATAGCCAGTAATGAAGATCCCGCAGAATAAATTTTACTGATATATGCATGCTGTTTAGAGTTTAAACCAGATTTCATAGCCAGAATGGCCATGCCAATAACTGCGTTTAGTGGAGTGCGTATCTCATGGTTCATATTAGCGATAAATTCACTTTTTGCTTTGTTGCCTGCATCAGCGTCATCCAATGCCTGCAACAAGTCAATATGGTGTTGCTCTAATGAAGAAGCCATATCGTCAAAAGCTTTTGCCAGTTTACCCATTTCGCCTTTTGAATTTGAAAGAAGAGAGCGTGCGCTTAAATCTCCTTTTGCAAGCATCGCAGAGCTATTTATAAGAGCTTTAAGAGGGTTGGTAATAGCAGCGCGCCCAATAATAAGCGCAATAACCCATGCAACAAAAGCTATAAAAGCAACCAAGCAAATATTTTGTATCAACTCTCTATTCGCATCTGCATATAAATCATCATGGGAGGAAGTAATGGCAACAACCATATAATTGTTTTCAGCAGTTGATAATGGAACTTTTCGGAAAATAGTAAAAGAAGAATCAAATTGGGCCGTTCCCTCAATAGGGTTATCTGTTTTCAGTTGTTCCCAAATATTTTGCTGTAAATCATGGACAAATTTTTGATCTTCAGAAGTAGAATTTTGAAAAAGCTCTTTGCCATTAGCATCAAAAATAAAAGCTTTTGCACCAAAAGGGAGCTGTTGTATGGCAAGAGAGATTAGACGAAGGTTTAAGGGACTATAGGCAACAAAATATTTTTTCTTTGCATCTTGTGTGAATACTAAAACGTGCGGGTAGCTTTTGTAGGTTGTATTGGCACGTGCATTTCCAATAGGCCCAGTATAGTAGGTTTCGTTTGAATCAAGAAGAGGCACCAGATCGTTGAGCGCACTCTCGCGAGGATCCAGTTTGCCAGCAGAGTTGGCAATAATAGTACCGTCGTCAGCGGCAATTAGTATTTGATCAATATAAGGGATAGATGTTTTAAGTTGCCGAAGTTCTTCTTCAACAAGGGCAATAGAAGTGATATCTAAAAAAATTTGCTTTTCTGTCAGCGTCGTGAGAAATGTTTCAACCGACATGGAGGTAGTGGTGTGCTCTTGGGAAAAAGAAAACAACGCATTGTTTCCCTTAGTAATCATGGTATCGACTACATCGTTGCGATTCCTTATTCCAGAAGCCAAAATAACGAAAAAAACAGGCAAAACAGCTAAAAGAATAATAAAGCTGAGAATTCGCTGAATTGAATTAGTTATAAACATACAGTGCTATTATTTCCAAAAAGATATTTTGCAAAAAAAAATCATCCATTTTCACCCTCACCTATACCAACAAAGCATATATTCTGCCACTAAATTTTCTACTTTTTTGCCTCGCTGTTCTATTTTTTTTCTTAAAATAAAATTTCAAATGCTTTGTAAAAAGATAAAGCAACTATAAGTAAGGAAAAAGTAGTTGTAGGTTAAGCATTTATGTAGGGCTAAGTTTATTACATGCATATATTAATGGATAAAGTACCATATATATGGTTAAAGTTGTATGACATGTGATATAGTGCAGTAAGTACCCGCTAAACGCACACGAGTATATTAGGGTTGACAATAGTTGCATGTTAAGGCAGTAAATATAGAAAGGTATGAGTTGCCATGTTTGATTTGGAAGCAAAAACAACATTCACGCTTGCGGAAGCTGCACAGTTATTGAGTTGCCACAGAGAAACCCTGCGCAGAGCCATACGCAAAGGTGCACTGCCTGCAGCTAAACTAGGACGAGGCTTTCGTATTTCTAGAGTTGATCTCGAAGCTTTTTGGGCAACAGCAGGTGGGGGAAGCCTCTTTGAAGGGACAGTGGAAGGAGGACAGCCTCTTGCAACAATTACTACTGGAAAAACTGAAAAAAAAAGCTCAAAGCCATTGCAACTATCATTGTTAGAGCAAGCTGTCAGAAAAGAATAAAGAAAATCGCATAGAATTTAGCCTTAACTATACATGGCTAAGGGCGGAGGATTCATGAGTACAAACAATAAACCCCAAAGTGGACTTTTTTCACTGCAAAGTGATAATGGTGCAGAATACACTTTTACAGGGAAAATTTTTTCTGAAAGTAGCTATTATGACGAAGAGTATGCGTGCTTAACAAAGCTTCGGCTTTTTCTTACGGATGATTCTATACTTGTCTACTCTATAGTCACAAGTGGGGAAAGTAAGGCTAGGCGTTACTATACTGTTCAGGTAAAAGATGAAAGTTGCTTGATGAATGATGGTATCACTAATATTGTTGTACCTGTAGATATGCTGTTTGGTTCTGTTTTTGGGTTGTGTGGAATTGACCCGAGTCGAGCAGAAGAGTTGCGTTTTGTTTTTGAAGAAACATTACGGGCAGTAAGTAGCTAATATTTTTTACTGGCGTTTTTTGGGTCGGAGAAGTGCACATAAGAGTGGGCTTCTCCGACTTTTGCTTTTTTTACTTGCTGTTACTTGCGGACTCCTTTAGTTTATACAGTTGAAACACATAGTAAGGAGTGTTCATGAATCCACATTTTGTACTATTATATGAGGGTGAAGTAGCGGAGCTGTCTTCTATTGCTCGCCTATATACGCATAAGAAAACAGGCGCTGAAGTTTTAACCTTTAGTAATAACGATGAAAACAAGGTCTTTGGCGTATCTTTTCGAACTCCACCTGTAAACTCTACAGGTGTTGCCCACATCTTAGAGCACTCTGTATTATGTGGTTCAGAAAAGTATCCTGTAAAAGAGCCCTTTGTAGAGTTACTAAAAGGATCCTTACAGACGTTTTTGAATGCTTTTACGTATCCTGATAAGACTTGCTATCCTGTTGCGAGTGCAAATCTTATAGATTTTAGAAACCTCACAGATGTGTATTTAGATGCTGTGTTTTTCCCCATTATTTCAAAAAATATTTTTTTACAAGAAGGTTGGCATCTGACAACAGACGAGGCAACAGGTTCTTTTGCTTTTAAAGGCGTTGTTTATAATGAGATGAAAGGTGCTTTTTCTTCGCCTGAGTCTGTGTTGAGCCGCCACTGCTTACGTACCCTGTTTCCAGATAACGCATATGGCCGTGAATCTGGCGGAGATCCAAAGAATATCCCAGACCTAACATATGAAAAATTTTGTGAGTTTCACTCAACTCTCTATCATCCTTCAAATGCAAAATTTTTCTTTTGGGGTGATGATGACGAAAGTGGCCGCTTGGAACAGTTAGCACCTGTGTTGGAATCTTTTGACCCAATAGATGCAGGTTCTATAATAATGAAGCAAGTTAAGCTTCCTGTGCATAGAGCGTTTTCTATTCCTTATGCAGCTACAGAAGACGATAAAAATTTAGTGGCAGTCAACTGGCTAGGCCCTGATGTTATGGATATTGAGACTGGGCTAGCATTTGAAATACTTGAGCATATTTTGTTAGGGCTTCCAGCTTCACCTTTACGCCGTGCTCTTATTGAGTCTGGCTTGGGTGAAGATTTGACCGGTGGGGGATTGGAATCTGAGCTACGCCAACTATCTTTTGATATAGGCTTAAAAGGCGTTGCTCCATCAGATATCGGAAAGGTTGAAGAAGTTATTTTTGTCACCCTAGAGAAGCTCGTACAAGAGGGTATTCCTCAAGCCAATATTGAAGCTGCCGTTAATAGTGTAGAATTTCAGTTGCGTGAAAAAAATACAGGAAGATTTCCCGTTGGCTTGTCCGTTATGCTGCAATCATTAACTACATGGCTTCATGGGGGTAATCCTCTATCACCCTTACAATTTGAGGCCCCACTGAGCTCTATTAAGGTAAAAATTGCAGAAAAAACAAAATTATTTGAAGAGCTGATTCAAGAATGGTTTATTGAAAATACGCACCGCGTGACCGTTACCTTGTATCCAGATACACAACTTGCAAAAAAAATGGAAACAGAGGAGCGACAACGTATAAGTGCTAAAGTGGAAGCACTTACAGATGATGATCGCCAAGAGTTAAAGGCACAAGCTAAACAGTTGGCAGTGTGGCAAGCAACGCCAGATACACCAGAAGCACTTGCTACCATTCCTCGACTTGGAAAGAAAGATCTTCCTACAAAAAATGCTTTCATTCCTTCAGATTGGTCAAAAACCTCAATTCCTCTTATGTTTCATGGATTAGCAACAGGTGGAGTGGGGTATGTAGAAGCAGCCTTTTCTTTAGAAAAAGTTGCAAATAACAATTTGCCACTAGTTCCTTTATTAGGGCGTGCACTGCTTGAAATGGGTACAAATAAACGTGACTTTGTTGAGCTCAATATGGAAATAGCGAAAAAAACAGGCGGGATGAGTGCAGACTGCTTGTTTTTACAACCATTGCAAAGTAAAGCGCCTTCTGCCCATATAGTTTTAAGCGCTAAAACAACTCCAGATAAAGTAGAAAATCTTTTTTCTCTGTTTTCAGAAGTTGTGAATGAAGTGAGCTTGGATCAAAAAGAACGATTTTTACGTATGGTTCTTGAAGAAAAAGCTCGTCACGAGCATGGATTAGTTCCTTCGGGTCACATGACTGTCGCTACTCGTTTGCAAGCTGGATTTGATGCTGCAAGCGTTATGAGTGAAGCAACTGGCGGTATTGAGTATATATTTTTCCTGCGCAATCTTTTGTACGATATAGAAAAAGATTGGCAAGGTGTCCTCACTCGCTTAGAAGCTTTGCGATATTCTCTTTTTGTGAGCTCAGGGCTGATTGCCAACGTTACTGCTTTACCTGAACAAGAGCGGGAAATTACAGCCCTTGTTCAAGAGTTTGCAGCTTCTTTATGTGTATCGGGTAAAGGAACTGTCGCAAAAAGAAATCTTCGTGTACTACCTGATGCAGAAGCTTTACTACTGCCTGCCCAAGTAAACTATACAGGTAAAGGGATAAATCTTTATCAAAGTGGTTACTCCTGGCATGGCTCTGCTCGAGTCATTTTAAAATATTTACGCACAGGATACTTATGGGACAACATACGTGTACGTGGTGGTGCTTATGGGTGCATGTGTGGGTTAAGCCGTTCGAGCGGTGGCTTTTATATGGTATCGTATAGAGATCCTAATGTTATGGCTTCTTTGGCTGTATATGATGCTGTTGCAGAATATTTAGAAAAAAACACACCGTCTAAACAAATTTTAGAGTCAGCTATTGTTGGAGCTATTGGTGAGCTGGATACATATCTTTTACCTGATGCAAAAGGTAGAGTTGCATTTTCACGGTACTTGTCTGGTGAAACAGAAGAATCATTGCAGCAGATGCGTGATGAAATTTTAAGTACAACCAATAATCACTTTAAAAAATTTGGCGAAGCTTTGACTGAATTAAAAAGTAAAGGAAAAGTTTGCGTTCTTGGAGGAAACGCGTTAGAAGAAGTTGCAAAAAAACAAGGTTGGGAGAATATTAAAGTTTTATAAAAGACAAAAAAAAGAAGCTTTTTAAAAATGAGCTTGCTATTTGTCTAGAATTTTTTTAGACTTTTAAAATGGAAAATTTTATTTTGAAATGTAAAGTTGCTTTTACGCAACGTACAGCATATATTTTGGTGCTTTTAGCTTGTTTACTCTATGTTTCTGGGTGTGCTCATAGGAAGCCTGAGCCAATTGCCTACCAGCAGACATCTGCTTTTTTAGGTGAGGATGTGGTCAGCTTAGCAAAGGCACATAAAGGTGTTCCCTATAAATATGGTGGTTCAACACCAGAAACGGGCTTTGACTGCTCTGGGTTAATCTACTGGGCATACCAACAACAAGGCGTACCTGTTCCACGAACTGCTAAAGAACAAATGAAAGCAGGTCGTGCGATACCTAAAAGTGAGCTAGAGGCTGGGGATATTGTTGCTTTTCGTATTTCTTCTCGTCGCGGATATCACACTGGCATCTATACAGAAAGTGGAAAGTTCATTCATAGCCCAAGCAAAGGAAAGTACGTTACTGAAACCAAGTTAAGTAGCGATTATTGGCAGAACAGATACATAGGCGCGCGACGGATTATAGAAGAATAACAATTTACGGTATCCTTCCCCCACTGCGTTATTGAATTATTTATGCACGTAGTATTGCTTGTTAGAGCGGTAGTACGTGCTTTTTTGCATTGAATACAATATTTTTTTGTAGTTTTGTTGCCATGATTTATAACTCATATTGTTAAATTGCTATGTTGCTTGCTGTCCCACTTTATGTTGCCCTGCGTACTATTACTGCCTACTTTATACTATCCTGCTTATACATTTTGTTGTATACTTCTTGATTTATGATACTATCTGTATCTTTTTTTGTTTTATATACAGGATTTAAAGGCATACCTGTCCATTTCATCTGAAAACGGTTTTATCTAGTCAGGTAGTGGTATCTTTGTTTACTTTTAGCCGGCTTTTATAACCAAGCTTGCGGTGAAGGTTTCATGGTAGTGGTAAAGAAGAGCAAAGGTAGTGAATTCAGGAGGAGATAGTCCTTTATACAGCAAAAAAACACCTCGTAAATAGCTATGTAAACAGCGAAATACAAGGTGATTTTATGAGTATAAAAGCAATTCTTATTTTATAAATGCTTTCCTACTAAGCGAATCAAACGTACTAACTGAGAAGTAAACCCAGCTTCGTTATCGTACCAAGCAATAATTTTGATAAGGCGTTTATCTAGCACCTGTGTAGAGAGCGCATCAATAACACCAGCGTAACTGCTCCCAATATAGTCGGTGGAAACAAGGGGTATTTCAGTGTAGCCTAACACGTCTTTTAGCGTGCTTTCTGATGCTTGGCGCAGGGCATGATTAACTTGCTCAATAGTCGTGTCGCGCTCGAGTTCGCAGGTTAAGTCTACGAGTGATACGTTTGGTGTAGGTACCCGTATAGACATACCATCAAGTTTCCCTGCAAGTTCAGGAATAACAAGAGCAGTTGCTTTTGCAGCACCTGTTGTAGTGGGGAGCATGGAAATAGCAGCAGCACGAGCTCGGCGCAGATCTTTGTGTGATCCGTCAATAATTCGCTGACTCATAGTGTATGAGTGGATAGTTGTCATTAACCCATGTTTTATACCAAAGTTGTTATGTATAACTTTGGCAACTGGCGCAAGACAGTTGGTAGTACATGATGCATTTGAAATGATATGATGCTCTTTTGGGTCGTATTGCTCATGGTTTACACCAAAAACAATTGTTGCATCTACATCTGTAGCAGGAGCACTAATAATTGTTTTTTTTGCTCCGCAGGCATTATGCTTAGCTAGGCTTGCTCCATCCCTGATACTTCCTGTAGTCTCCACAGCAATATCTACACCATATTTTTTCCACTCCCACTCATTTGCAGGTTTACGGCTTATAGGGATAAGTTTATCGTTAATGATAAGTCCATCATCATTGTAGCCAACAGTTCCAGGAAAGGTTCTG
>JARJEC010146641.1:0-15067 GCA_030264575.1 Tachinus sp. AB-2021 | reverse complement strand
TCGAAATAAAGCCATACTGATGAGAAATAAATTTCGAAACGCGTCTATGGATGATTTTAGACTATTTCATTATATTGTTTAATTGTATTTGTTTCATTATTCAAATATTTATTTATTTATTTTAACTTTTTTAATTTTTTATATTATTTTTTTAATTTTTTTAATTTTTCTTTGAATCACATTTTACTTTTTTAATATTTTTAGTATTACATTACTTGTAGCGCTAGTTGTAATACGCAAGCTGCTTTTGTATTATACGAAATAATTTCTTTTTCGTCCTTGTAAGACATCGTTACACAAGTTAAACGATAAATTCGTTTTTCTGTAATATTTATATATATTCTATCACAAGAGTGAGAAAAATTATATAAAATAGCCGTACCATCGACCGGCTTATTATTTGTAGAAATTATTCACATAAAATTTCTAAGAAATTTTAAAGCAAAAAAAATATTTTGTGTTACTTTTATATTATATATGTATGCTTTATTTTTTATACAAATAATTAGTATGTGAAAATTTTTGAAAACAAATTGTCAATTTACTTTTTATTTATTATTTTTTATTATGTCATTTCACAAACATACCGTTATTGTACGAGTGGCCAAATTTGGACGTTACTATAGGCAATCTTGGAAATTAGAAACAATAGCAAAAATTCTGATAAGGTTATCTCGAGCTAATTTTCGGCAATAAGTTTAATGGTAGTAAACAGATTTTTCAATAATTTTTATTTTTCAATTTTAGAAATTAACCGTTTTCTATTATGGCTTCTATTTGGTTTATTTCTTAAGTTATGGAAACGAAACTTAGGGGCACTTTTTTACGTAGAATCCAGTGGCGCAGTCAGTATTGTTTTATTTGATCAACTTTTCTTTTCAAATAGAAACTATAGTGCGTTATATTTTATAAAATGTAGAATTTTATTCTGATTTTAATGATATAAAGCTTATTGGGCTTGCTGTTACTAAAAATAAATAATCTAATTTTTTGCCATTAATTAAATTAAAATCTATATAAATTAACTGAAAACTGCTAATAAACAGATATTTTATGTAACTGATTTTACTCGTTTTTACTTGCTTTACATTGTTTCTTGTGTATTCTTAGCAACGGGCGGTTTTTACTATGCAAAAAAACATAAAATAGCTATTTTTATTTAAAAACAAGTTTTCTTTATTTTATTTGTCATAAATAAACTATTACAATTTCAATATAAATAATTTTAAGCACAAACACACAAAAAATCATTTTAAATCCACATCAAGGCGGATTTAAAATCTTCTTTTTTTAATTAAAAAACAATTTATATTGTATTAGTAACTGCAAACCCAATAAACTATATATCGTTAAAAACAGGATAAAATTCTACATTTTATAAAAATATAGCGCAAATATAAACTATAGATATTTGAATAAAAAAAGTTGATCAAATATCTCCAAAATTTAAATTCAGAAAAAAATACTGGCTACACCACTGGATTCTACGTAAAAAGTCCCATAAGATGTGTTAGTTTTGTTTCCATAACTTACGAAATAAACCAAATAGAAGCAATAATAAAAAACAAAAATTTACGTTTTCCTTGGAAACTAAAAATTATAAAAACATCTGTTTACTACCATTAAACTTATCTCAGAAAATTAGCTCGAGACAACCTTATCACAATTCTTCTAGCATTTCTAGTTTCTCAGATAGCCTATAGTAAAGTAACAAACTAGCCACCCTGTACATATCATAATACCGAATACAGAAATAAATTATCTTAATTAACTTTACATTTTTCTAGAAGGATTTGACGCTCTTAATAACTTTATTTATGTTATGAAATTTTGATTGAATATATTATTACAGTATATGGATAACACAGGAAGATCAAAGTGTCAGGTTCCAAAAGGCCGCTGATTATATTACAAGCGCTAGATAAACTGGATGAAATATAATATCAGATTACTGCAAAGACTTGGTGAGTATCACAAGCGGATAGAATGACGATGAGCGATATTGGGAGTGCTAATATAATGAAACTATTCCCATCTAATGTTATAATCTTTAAAAAAGAACTTAAAAGATCTCTAAAGTGAACCGAAGTAAAATATAATATTATTACTTGCTGATTTTATTTTACAAAAAGCATTTATTGTTAAGCATTGCGTTATGTGGCAATATATTCATCATTATAATTAGTTTACAAATAAAACTAATAAATTAATTGCAATTGTTCCATTACTAAATCTTTAATATCCTCTTATCATAGTGCTGCAAATTAAATTAAAAAAATTAAGAAAACAATCAAAATAATTTTTTAAAAATCAAACTATTAAAACTAAATCGGGGAGTCAACAATGATTGGTTAATAGACAACCAAATCTACACTAATGATGTCAATTGTCAAAATTAAATATTATTACTAAGAAACAAAACACAATTTGATAATTGTAAATCTGCAATTTTGTAGCTTTGATGGTCTATATTACACCCTCCAAAACTCAAATCTCTAAGTCCAAGGATAACGCCAAAAAACGCCTGATCATTCTTAGGTTTCACCCTATATAGTAGAGGTAGCAATTCCGCCGGGTCTTTATTTGTGTCAACTTGTTTATGTTGGCATCAACAACATACTTTATTTGGTTTTATAATGTAAATAAAATAAATTTTGTAATGAAAAACAGTTTATAAAATATAAAATATATTTGAATGCAAAATATATAATTTAATGGCTGTCTCAAGTTGTCGCTCTTATTAAATATGAAATGTACATCACATCTGTCGTAACTTTTGTTTGAAAAAGTTTATAAAGCCCATATAAGCTGCAGAACAAAAAAAAATAATCGTATCGAATAAACATTTAGTCTGTGGGTATTTTTTATACGGCAACGGCTGAATATAAAAGAGGACATTTTATTGTTATAAGATATATTAATATGGTATCACTTACTGTAAAAAATGAGCACGATATTATTTGAATAAATTTATATTATGTACAAGTATTGATGTCACCAAGCACAATATAAAACCCATTAACTTAATCTAATATTTTAAAATTAAACACAAAATGCATGAATAATCTTTTATACATTCATTTACATAGGGTGAGTCAAGAGAAGGAAACCAAACTCACGGGCAAGTAATGTAAAAGAAACTCAAAATATGTTGTTATCCGATTTATTTGTTATGGAGTTATAATTATAAAACAAACAAACATTTTCATCTGGTATGCTATAGTCGCAGTCTTTGCGTTATTTTGAATAGCGTGACACGACTTCCATGCTTAAATAAAGTAAGTATAAAAACTAATAACAATATTCAAATCAAATTCTTAATTTGCCTCAATTTATTGTGCTGTCATGTAATTTTTCTGAATGGAACGCCCGTGAATTCTTAGCTTTAACAATTCGGTTTTTTATGATTTAAAAGAAATATATTTAAAAAAATAATTCTCAAAGAATTGTAGAAATATTACAAAAACTATTGTACAATACACGTTCATGCGGCGATTGTTGCCTCGCCAGAATTGTTCAACTCACTCTACAAGCTCGTCTCACAAACTCGCAGGTTCGGCCGTAACAGACTTCTACTGTAAAATAAGATTGCAACATATTTTGTTTAATATTTATGATTTTGCATTCTATTGACATAAACAGTTTTTTTTTAATTTCAATTTATTTATTTAAAAAAAAAACAAACATAAAGCCTGTTCCCATTATTATTTTTATTATCTTGAAACAACTTAAAAAAAAGAATAAATCATTTAAAAACTAGATTTAAAAAATTATTTATATCAAAAGAAGTTGTTCAATTTTTTATTTTTTCAGTTTAGATAAAATAAACTATTTTAAAATATGTTGGGATTTTTATGAATCATACAAACTACAAATTATTATATATATTTTATAATTTTAAAATATCTTAATTTAAATGTTTTAATTAAATTTTGGGCAACAATTGCATAATATCGTATTTACATATAAAATTAATGTATTTTTATAATTATTATTATGTAGTAAAATTGTTATAATATAATTAATTGAAGTGACCGTTACTATGTGATAATCCAAGTTATATAACTTGTAACTTCCGTAGAAGGCTCTAATGGAGCCAAAACTAGTATTATTTTCGAGAGAATAAATTTGTGATGAAAAAACATAGTAAATTCATTTAATTTCACAAAATTGTTTTGTTATGTTACTTATCCGCTTGTATGAGTTTATTGTATAGCGTGTCTATTTTATTGTAATTGTTATTTATTTAATAAATTAGTTTGTCTATTTTTTATTTCAGATGTTTCTAAACATTTTCTCTGGTTGAATTATAAAATATATGAAAACAAATTATGTGAATTTTTCTGTAATTCTCCAAATATTACTTGCGAGAATCACTGTCTTAAACACCCATAAAGTAAATTAATTAAAACAATTATAATTTATTGAGGCATCAATCATATTGTGATAATTAATGATATTATAATCAATTCATCAATACTCGGATTTCTAAAATCATTTAGTAAATGTGCCACAGTCCCATCTGTTAGTTAAAAGTTCTAAAAGATCGATCAGGTTGTGTGATGAATGAGTGAAATAATGAAGGATACAATTTAGAGCGAGTGCTCAGTCCGTCTTTACCCAATTCCTTATACATCCTGTTGGCAATTCATTGGCCGGTTGTGTTCGTCTGTAGTTAGAAAGGGGCATCAGTTAACCGGATACTTCATTACGTTCTCTACTCCAATTTTCCAGAGCGACCGCCGAAATCCCTGTCGATGAGGTCGTCCTTACTCTAAATAGTCTTCAGTATAAACAATAATAACTTCATTTATTACATGTATTGTTTAAATTTTGAACATTTACATTCAGTATTATATTGATTGCCAAAATAGAAAATTCATAAATAATATCATGTAATTGAAATTCCACGTAAAACAAACAAATGGTTTTAAAATTTCATTGCATTTGTACTCTTAATATGAGTGACATAGACAGTCGTATGTTTTGCTTGTTAATATTTTATAATGCATGAGTTATACGTATTTGTTATTTAACATTAACTAAACAGTAAAATTTTATTTATATTATTAAAAAATAAGTTTTTAAACAATAAACACAATTTTTTTCATAAAAAATAATTGTATCTAGCTTAAGAATTTTTTTTACTTTGCACAACTTATATAAATTGGAAAAGCTCTTTGTTTCGTGTTATTACAAGAATACCTAATTTTCAAACGCAAACGCGAACAATTTAGGTGTGAATTCATTTCGTAACCCAATAACGCATAAATGATAATAAGGTGTGCGCTTTGCAAAGTTTAATGTTCCCTTTTTACGGCCATAGGATTTGTAGAAGATACTTTAATCCTTTACCAACTTTTCGTTCCCATACAAAATTCATACTTTGCGAAAGACTTTTTAGTAATCTCTTTTCGGCGAACTAAATTAAACTCAAATAAAATATGGAAAGAATAATTAAGAAAATCAATTAAAATTACAGATTGAAACTCATTCAAAAATAATTAAGCTGGATGTCTTATAATCAAACATTTTATAAATTTCCATATTTTTTACTATTAAATTTTAAGCAATTAGATTAATACCGTTCGAGAAACATTTTAAAATTAAATTTATGAAATTAATTAATTTCTAAAATATGTAAAGTGTATTTTTATCAGTAAACCAAATTACTTATAGATGCAACGCTGTTATTTTAAATTTGTTAAATAAATATCTTGTTTAATCGAAAACTAATTAATTAATGAACGCCTTTTAAAGTGCATGGTGTGGCCGATAGCGCAAACTTCCTTTGATCTGCTTTGTCGGTATAACAACAAAAGGATCTATGATAATTTTATCTACACAACTATATATAAAACAAGACACTTTTTATTGCAAATAATGACTTTTAAATAGATGTAGTTATATTTAATATTCATTCTTTAAATTATCAAATTTAAACTCCACAAATATAATAACAAAAGTATATATTTCAACTTATACTATACACTTCGAATATTGAATTTAAATTTAATATTATCATTAAATAAATTATTTGCTATATTACCATATTTATTTAAAAAAAAATAGAAAATGTTTCATTATCTAGTATTATTTTACGTAATAAGATGAGAGTTTGCAAATACCAATTGTAAAAAAAAACCTTAACTAGTCGGATCAATTCAAATGGAATCAATATTAAAATGTTTATTTAAATAATTATATTAAATCATCAAAGGTCAGGTGTTAGTGATTTAAACCTTATTTTTTATAACTCAAAATCGATGATCAAATGTGAAACGACTATTGCTTAATATGGTTATATAGACATATTACTATATAAATTTAAAATAGACTTTAATGTTACTAAAATAGCAACAACCTCTTAACTATATCTAATTTAAATGCAATCGTAAGCGGCGCAGACAAAAAAATAACGAGCTTCAATGTTAGAAGGAGATACATACGTATGATAGGAAACCGACGAGTTCATCAAAAATCAATTCATCAAAATTCAATTCAACAAAAATCAATGAAACAAAAATCAATTCATAGAAATCAAAATTATCAAAAACAAATCGAAAGCAAAATTCATCAAAAATCAATGCATCGAATGATCAATGCATCGAATCGTCAATTTATCGAGAAGAAAATGGTAATATTTGATAGAAATGCGCAGTAGACTGGAAAGCCAAAAAACAGTAATCAATGAAACTGGAGAGAAATAATTGCATAAAAATTGATTAAAAAAATGTATTCTCTTAAATTATTTAATTATTCAAATATGCACCAAAAATTATCGCACTAAAAGTTAATTTAAATTTACTAAAATTATATACTAAATAAACATATTTTATTATTTATATTGATATTATTTATTATAATTATTATTACACATTTTTATATAAAAGACAATTTTAAATATTAAATTAAAAAAATGGAACAATAAATGTACAAGTGCAAAAATATAAATTTTATTGAACCCTCGCGTATCAATAGAATAAATTAAGCCAAATATAACTTTAATTATTTACATAACTTAATAAACTTTTTTTTTTCAATAAAAGCAAATTAACTGAGTAGTAATCAATTAACCATAAATACCTGCTTTGAATATATTTGGTTAGTTTTGAATATTTGTCAATAATAATACGTCAATTTATCATTAGCAATTTTCTACCTTATTTCTACAAAATTACTTGGAAAGTATGTTATTTTTAATGAGTAAAATAATAATTTCTATAAAAAAATATTTAGGTTTTGACCGTACATTAAAATAAATATGGCTAAAAATTAAAGATAAAAATAGTTCAACTTATTCGTTTGTAAAATAATATCAGTAATATTTTTTTACTTGGCCTATTTTCTGAATGTAAAATTTTTAAATTATTATAAATTTAAAATTAAAATATCATAGTTATTTAATAAGTGTACTTTCAACTTTTATTGATCACTGTTTTTTTGACTTGCCGGTCAATTCAGCAATTCTTCAAACACTACAAAATATTTTTTTAATAAATTGACAATTCGATGAAATGATCATTTGATGAATTGATTATTCGATGAATTGATATTCGATAAATTTGGTTTCGATAAATTCGCTTTCGATGAATTTGCGTTCGATGAATTTGCTTTCGATGAATTTCGGTCATTTTAGAAATTTTCAAATAATTTTTTTGTAAACAAATTTTGTTAATAATACAAGATACTTTCTCCAATGCAACAGCATCATAGGACCCATAAATAAAAACAACGACTGTCTTTTATATGAAACAAAAATTATTATCTACACTTTCGTAATTATGCAAGATCAACAGCATGAAGTTCGCTCAAAAACCACAACGTATATTAGTGATAGTGACAAACAATATCATGAGTGCCACTGACATATAAAGCACAAAAATGCACAGTTTCCTGTGAAAAATAAATTTTAATGTTTCACATCTACCAGGCGTCTTGTGACGGTTCTCCCCTTTTCTACATAATAAATATATAAAGTTTTATTACATTTGAGAGGAAGAATAGTTGGTTTAAATTAAACCAAACTAATCTTAAACCTTTTACTGCGGAAAAATAATAATTTGTAATGTACTTATGTTTTCTTTTTGTTCGTAATAAAAGTATTATTATTATTTTTATTATTATATAGCATAATGTATTATGTTAATAAATCAATATATGTAAATAATGTTTTTATTTTAAAAATTTTTATCTAGTGACACAACGCTTGACCTGCTTCTATGTTTGAAAAGTAAAAATTAAAAAAAATTCTTTTACCGTTTTTTAATATATTACAAGCAAGCCGGTAAATTTGTTATTATATATTTAAATGTAACGGCATCACACATGAAGGTCCTATTTGAAATTATAACGTTTAATGTAGTTTTAAATGCCACATTTTGCATTTCTCTTATTTGCTTTGCAAGCTCTTTTCAAGCAAATCTTGTTTATTTTCAAATTGAAAGAAAATAATTGGTTCAAATGTTTTTTAAGACACGATATCACTCATGACCTATGGGCGCATTTGAAATTATAAAGTTTAACGCAGTTTGCGTTTATTTTTAAAAACCTCAAATACACCCAAAAAAAATCTTTGCATAGGCTTTTTTTCCTGAGTGGTAAGAACTTATTTTTCTCTAAAATATCTTTGGTACGGATGCTATATTCCATCTTTCAAAATAGTAGGCAGAGCATTGGTACTCCTAAACAAGAATTTTTATATCAGTTATTTTAACATGGAGTAATGACGTGTTAATTATTTATATATAATTTTTAACTTCTATTTAAAAATTTATATTATAAATATTATTTGCAATATTTGTATGTTGGGTTAGTATAAGAATATGTAAGTGACAGAACTGAAATGGTACAATCAGCATTCAGAGCGCTCCAAGCTACAGCTTAAGTGAATACAACTCTATTATATAATTAGTAATTATAATAATTGATATTATATAGTTATTGCTGTATAATATTGACGCATTGCTGTCTTAAATAATAGATAATTTCCTGTAATTAATGATTAATCACATTATGTGTGAATAATGCATATAAAACATACTTGAGAAAACACAGATATAATAGATATATCATAATAGAGTTGTTGACAAAATACATTATTGTGTTCACAATTTATACATTTCCTAATGCTAGAATCTATTTTTGTGCCTTTTATACATAGATAACTATTATTGTATCTTTTAAAACTAATGTTTTGTAGATAGGCATTGTATATGGCAATTCTCTTGCTTGTATAAAACTGTGTAAAACATTACGTCACGCAGTTAACAATAAAAATTTATATAATTTATACCAAATAAAAACATTAATATTTAATAAAATGCTCAATACAGTATTATTAAATCAAATTATGTGGCATTAGTGCATACGTTAAATATATTTCCTATAATTATAGTTTGGTGCATAAATGTTAGATATTTGCGGACAGGGGTTGCTTAAATGAGAAAATGGCATCAAACTCCTTGTTGCCTTATATCATCATCCCTTTCCGAGAGCAGCGTGTCTAAATAAGACATGGATAAGACAAGTTCAATGAAGTATAATTATGTTATTTAATAGACGCAATATTATTGACAATATAATAGCTGTATGAATTGAAATATATCTGTAACATTTAAAGTAATAAATCAAATAAAATTATGGTTCAATGAAAAAAACCCAGCGGCAATATTTTTACTATGTTTCAGATCTTTATGTTGGGTCATAATAAGCTGGCGCAAACTGATTTACCTAATTTTATTCCACAACATTTACAAAATAGGGAATATTCTGTTCTATAAATCATTTTCTTTAATTTGTCGGTGAACGTGTTTCCGTGTTTCTAGTTGCAGGGGTTGTAGTATTTGATTTGTGAATGTCCGTTGCGGGCGCAAAAACATTGGCTATTAGTTGCGGGTATTCTGATTTAAGTATAGGTTCGTTTTTACAACACGGACATTGTGAAAGTAAAGATGTGGATATTGGCATCAAAAGTGGGGGATAGATAGCGCAGGGATGAACCCCTTTTATTGCGGATGATGCATATGCATGAATTAATATCAGTATGTGTGTGGCAGGGCCGAATCAATAGTGCTTGGAAATTTATGTCGCTGATATCAGTGTAGAACTATATGAAATATCTTAGGTCAGGTTTCACGTATAATCGATAGTGCAGTGACGGCGGTTGGTGGGCCAGCTTAAGGACTTAAGGTATAGCTCAGACAACTTTGCCCAACGGCCTCTAACAACTTGTGTGTAACTTCGTGCTCTGCACAACTTATCATATTAAACATAAATTACTGCTAAACAACACGATTCAACTATCTCGGGGCTGCCGCCTTCATAACTCTAACCCGAACTATGTCTGATTTTAATTGCCGCTGCATTAATCTGGTGCATCGGAACCAGGGATGGCCGTGACTCTCATCTATTCTGCAGCATCCCTCCACACCCAAACTAATTTAATCAAACATCTCACACCGATTGCATAACACATTTGCTCGGCCCAGGCATAACAACGTGTAAATAGTTTGTTTGCAATTATTAATTAGTAGTATGCACAAAGTGTACATATCATATTATGAATAATCCATACTATTACTAACCTTTGGTAATACAACTGAGTATTATTGACAAATGATATTGTAAATTCTACTCTAATTTGCTCTCTACAACTATAGTTCTCTGTCCCGTACGTCTTTTCTACAATTCGCATTACCAGTAATTTCCTAATAAAATAAATACTTTAATTTAAATTTTGCCCACCGACCCATTGATGCATAATACTTCATAGAACATGGAGATTAAGGAAAAACAAAGAGTACAAGATTATTGCTCTTTTACAAAGAGGCAGAGTAGACTGTTATCCGAGTAAGTCAGGTATAACTTTTTATATGAAAACTGTAGCCAGTATTTCTGAGAGATTTCTTGAGATTGAGAAAAGTCGGGTAACTAATGTATTTATATCCTTTATTTACATTGTTTTTAATTATATACAAGAAACGTTGATAAATTATATAGTTATAAAATGTTCAAAAAAGTTAAGATAAGGAAAATTTAATGAATTATTATAAAATCAAGATAAAATAGATTTGTAAAATATTAAGAAACGTAATTTTTATATAAATTTTCCAAAAATATCAAGATATATTATTCAATGTCAAGAAATTTTGAAAAAAATGTGATCTGAAAAAATTGTTTGTATCCTAGCAAATTTTTGAAAAATTTTTTTGAAGTGCTACGATTCTTTTAGAAATAATTAATGAAAAAATGTTTGTATTGTGAAATTTTCAAAATATTTAAATAATTCCTTAAAATGTCACAAAATGTTAATAGATGTTATAACGTGGTGAATTAATGTATTATAGTTAAAAAACTTAAAAACAAATTGAAAAGTGTTTGCATAACGTAAGAAAATGTTTAAAAATATTGGGTACAGTTGAAAATTTTTTTAAATTCTTTGTTATGACATAGCTTAATACATATTGTTGGAATTGACTGTTATTACATGATAATTCATTTTTAATTAATTCACATGAAACTACAGTATTTATTACAATATATTTAGTCAGACTACCAATAAACTTTACTTATGTAAAATCTGATAAAGACTTAAAAGATTCAGTTAAAACTGCATTAAAAAATGTGGTAGAAAGCATAGTAGTTTTATTTCTTATTTTATATATCTAACTATGTCTAAACATGCATACAAAAAATTTTAAAAAATGTCCAAATTTTTATGAAATTCTAACATGTTTATAAATAAAAAAATTTTAAAATATCAAATGTGATATAATAATATCTTTAAAAACATTAAGGAGTTTTATCCTGACGAAGCAAAGATGTTTGAAAACACTTGTATAATAAATACCTATTATGCTAAACTGCCCGTAGACGCAGTTGGTCAACATAAAAATGTGGTGTCGTAACGATGAAGTGACAAAGAAGACGTAAAAATAGGTTTGGGAAGCAAAAGTAAAAACACCCACCCCTGTTAGATTAGAAAGACTTATTTTTCATTTTAAATAATACTTACGTTTTAAAGACTCTTACATTTAAATTGTTTTTGGAGCATCAAAATTGCTTGATCTGTGCACCTATTAGACAGTTTTTGATTATATTATTGTCTCAAGTTGAAATATTTGTTAGGCAATTTGAGGCTTCAAATTGTCTCTAAATTGTTTTTGCAATTTCTATTATCTCAAACATTGATATTTTGTGTACAAATTACAAAACAAATAGTGTTTATAGAAATTGTTTCTTACAAATTATTTGGAACTATTTTAGTACCATGATTAAAAACCAAGGTTTTTCTAAATTTAAATTGTTATTAAAACTTTAAAAGTAGCAAAAACAGATATTTTTAGGTAGCAACCACAAAACAGTTAGAGTTTTTATACATATCATAACCTAACCATTCTTTTTTAGGCATTTTGACTGCAACTCTGAGGTTTAAAAGTAGGCCTTCTCATCAACTCTAAATTGTTTTTGCGGTTTTAAAATTGCTTATTTTGTAAATTTATAGTTTATTAGAAAATAATAAACTTATATTAGCAATTCTGTGGCTAGCAGTTTAGTTTTTGTGCCTTTAAAGTACTTTGAAAATTTGCAAAAATTGACACATTTATTCACCAATTGCAATACACTTAATTGAAGTTTTTGTAGAAATTGTTATTTATAAATTAATTTTAGATGCGTTGTTCACAATGAAAAAACTTAAATCACAGTTTCCTGCCTCGGTGTTTGAAAAAATTGTAACTTTTGGCACCAGATCCAAAACAAATGAAGCAATTTAAATTTATCATCTAAATATTGCTTACTATTTTGCGGCATTTTCTGTGTTTTCAATTATTATTTCCCATTCTTCTAAATCAAAATAATTAAATAAAAAGCATACAACCACTCACTTGGACTTAATTTATACTTGCAGTGGCATTAACACAAGATGCGATGAGGAGTTACTAATAATATTTGTTTATTTTTTTTCCTTTCGGCTTTGGAAAATACATCTATAAATTATCAACATCCTACAACATATACAAATAAAAATAAATTAGAAAATATTTTATAACATGAAATAAATAAACTAATTATCTATTGCCAAGTCGTTTCTTCTTTTTTGCACCAAATTTATCCATTATATGCCTCTTCCATCGCTGCTTAAAACTTTCAATCTTGCCATTTGTTTCTCTCTCATCTTGCTACATTCTTTCAGCATATGTTCAATTAATTCATTGGCCTCTCCACACATCCTGCAAACTCTTTCTTTTTTATCCATCCAACATTTTGACACATTCTCCTCATTTTCACACCTAAATCTTTTTCTATTTTGTACTAAACCTGTCATTTTCTACGTACAATGACACGTCGGCTGTAATTATATTTTTATAATTCTTATTGCACATAGGCTAATTTTCACGTGTTTTCTTTCTTGTTTTTGTACATTTCTCAATTTTCCATTTATTCTCACCGTTTGGGCTTCTATACTAGCATAACCGTTTCTAATATAATATTTTAACAGTTTTTTATTTTTAACTTTCATTTTCTTCTTTCAGATATTCTTGTAAGATTCTGCATTAATTTCTATCTCTCAGCCTCTCTTCAAACTTTATCACTTGTTTTTCTGGTTTCACCCTTATTTTGTCCATTTTTATTTCCTCTAGAGTAATATATGCAAGTTTTTCCTTGTTTAATTCTAGCACCCATCTCTAGTACTTTGTTTGGGTAGACTCTAACATTTCCTGTTCTTTCCAACCCCAAACTTCCACTCCATATAACATCATATTTATTACTAAATTGTCGATCATCATACCTTTAATTTTTATACTCTTAAACTTTCTTTTACTTATTCCCCATATGACCCACCACCTTATTAACTTTTGCGCTAGTTCATTTATTTGTTTATTTTTACTATTATTTGCACTATTGACATAGCCTAAATATTTTAACGTTTTTACTTTGTCAATTTCTTGTCCCATTTCACTAAGTTGCATTGATGACCTCTTATGAAGAGTGAAACAATTGTATTATGCATTTGATTGTTATCGCTTGTAGGAACTTTATCATTGATTTTACACTTTTTATTTAATATTTTTGATTTTATGGCCACATAGGCGTTGTGATAATGGTTGCCTGTAAATTATATTGGTTATTCTACACAATGACAAAATATTTTTTATCGTTTACAAAAAGGGCACACACTTTGATTTCTTCACTACTTGCAGTGGCATTAACACGTAAACCAATTACTTTTTTATCTCTTGCTGAAGTAAGTAATAAAGAAATAAAAGTGAGTGGTCGTTCGCATTGAAATGCGTTGCGGAAATCACTAAGTGATAATCTTTTATAAAGAGTGAATTGGATGAATTTGATTGTTGCCGCATCAAGCAATTTAGAATTGGATAATTGATTTTAAACCTTTAATTTAATCATTTTGATTTCATGGCCAGATGGACGTTGTGATAATTTTTATTTACTAAGGCAAATTTATTAAAAATTTTGAAATAAACCAAAAATTAGTACGATATGATAAATTTAAGTTCTTGCGATAATTTTTGTTTGTTTGTTATTACTGGGTTATAGGGAGGCGCAAGTTAAATACTTGCCACGAATGAGGCGCCCGTGGCAAGTTACGTTGCGGCACTGTAAAAGTCATTTGTTTTGATAATAAAACAATTTATATTCAAAACAACAAAAAATTATAAAAGTGGAAAGTTTGGACGTTGAGAATAATAATTTTATTATAAAAAAGGCTAATTAGTGAAATGTTACAAATCATTATTATGGAAAATTGTAATTTAAAAAAAAAATTGCAAAATCTGATTTATGTTTATTAAAGTCTATTAGTGACAGTGTGCGGCTCAGTTTCTCTCAACAAACAATTCATGCTTATAATAGTTATCTTCTTTACAGCTGTTTGTGAACTGGACTACATTGTTGTTTCTGTTGGTGTCCGTATGGGGTTACCGCCGCCGACGGTATGACAGTTGCCGCACAGTCTTTTTGATTTTTTTAATTCATTTTAAATGTTATAAAATATTATTTGGGATTATTTTTAATTACTGCATATTAATACATTTAATATTGT
>JARJEC010146640.1:0-11042 GCA_030264575.1 Tachinus sp. AB-2021 | reverse complement strand
TCACGCACACGTGTTTCATTGAAGTTTTTAATTTGAAATACGTTTATTTTTGTGTATTAGTTTATTTACATTTTCATCATTTTGTTTCGGACATCTAACATGTAACAATTTTGTTTATTGTTAATTTTTTATCATGTTCCCATTTTTGAAATTTATTAATTAAATTTGTTTTGTTAATTTTTGCGAATTGAAATTATTAACGTGTCTGCGAATGAAAATTATCGACAATTTAAAAAGAAAGGAATTTATATCGTTAACGTGAAGTAAATAAAGTAGAAGACCTAAAACACTTCCTCGGGGAACACCTCTTTGAATTTCAACGTTTTCGCCGAAAGTTCTGTTCGATTTCATTTTAATTGTTTGTTCTTGTTTATTGTTAATTTTTGATCGTGTGCCCGTTATTGAAATCGAAAAAAATCCTTTTGTAAATTTTGGTGCGCTATATTTTTGCGAATTGAAATTATTAACGTGTCGTCTGCGAATAAAAAGTATCGACAATTTAAAAAGAATGGAATTTATATCGTTTACGTGAAGTAAATAAAGCAGAAGACCTAAAACACTTCCTCGGGAAACACCTCTGTGAATTTCAACGTTTTTGGCAAAAGTTCTGTTCGATTTCATTTTAATTGTTTGTCCTTGTTTATTGTTAATTTTTGATCGTGTGCCCGTTATTGAAATTGAAAAAAGTTCGTTTTGTAATTTTGTTGCGCTAAATTTTTGCGAATTGAAATTATTAACGTGTCGTCTTGCGAATAAAAAGCATCGACAATTTAAAAAAAAAGGAATTTATATCGTTTACGTAAAGTAAATAAAGCAGATGACCTAAAACACTTCCTCGGGGAATACCTCTTTAAATTTCAACGTTTTCGCCGAAAGTTCTGTTCGATTTCATTTCAATTGTTTGTCCTTGTTTATTGTTAATTTTTGATCGTGTGCCCGTTATTGAAATTAAAAAAAATCGTTTTGTAAAATTTGTTGCGCTAAATTTTTGCGAATTGAAATTATTAACTTGTCGTCTGCGAATAAAAAGTATCGACAATTTAAAAAAGAAAGGAATTTATATAGTTTACGTGAAGTAAATAAAGCAGAAGACCTAAAACACTTCCTCGGGGAACACCTCTTTAATTTCAACGTTTTTGCCGAAAGTTCTGTTCGATTCCATTTTAATTGTTTGTCCTTGTTTATTGTTAATTTTTGATCGTGTGCCCGTTATTGAAGTTGAAAAATATCGTTTTGTAAATTTTGATGCGTTAAATTTTTGCGAATTGAAATTATTAACGTGTCATCTGCAAATGAAAATTATCGACAATTTAAAAAGAAAGGAATTTATATCGTTTACGTTAAGTAAATTAAGCAGATGACCTAAAACACTTCCTCGGGGAACACCTCTTTTAATTTCAACGTTTTCGCCGAAAGTTCTGTTCGATTTCATTTTAATTGTTTGTCCTTGTTTATTGTTAATTTTTGATCGTGTGCTCGTTATTGAAATTGAAAAAAATCGTTTTGTAAATTTTGATGCGCTAAATTTTTGCGTATTGAAATTATTAACGTGTCGTCTGCGAATAAAAAGTATCGACAATTTAAAAAGAAAGGAATTTATATCGTTTACGTGAAGTAAATAAAGTAATAGACCCAAAACACTTCCTCGGAGAACACCACTTTTTATTTCAACGTTTTCGCCGAAAGTTCTGTTCAATTTCCTTTTAATTGTTTGTCCTTGTTTATTGTTAATTTTTGATCGTGTGCCCGTTATTGAAATCGAAAAAAATCGTTTTGTAAATTTTTGCGAATTGAAATTATTAACGTATCGTCTGTGAATAAAAATTATCGACAATTTAAAAGGAAAGGAATTTATGTCGTTTACGTGAAATAAATAAAGCAGAAGACCTAAAATACTTCCTCGAAGAACACCTCTTTTAATTTCGACGTTTTCGACGAAAGTTCTGTTCAATTTCGTTTTAAAAGTTCTGCCATTTAAATCATTTTTAAAGCAATTGCATAATCTTTCAAAATTTCTATTAAAATATCGTGATCGAAACTGCTTCCGAAAAATCAATAAATAAACGTAATACGTGCAAGTTTTTATCCAGATTGGAATTAAACAAGTTTGATATTTCTTCTAATAGTCGAGTTGATTTTTTTGTTTGTTTTTTTGAAATCAAAATTGTCGTTTTAATAAGATTTCAAATTTGTCTTTCATCGTTTCACTTCGTATGTATTTTTCCAAAATTTTGGATGTTGATGTTAAAATTCCTATTCTATAATTTTTTTGGATTTCTTTTATTGTTTTCGTAAACCGGTCGAAGAATTGCTTCTTTTGCCAATATTGGAATTTGTTCTGTTTAGGTTAATCATTATTAATTATGTCTTGTATATTTTCTTGTATTTCGCTCATTATTCGATCATTAGTGGCGTTGCTGATAACTTAAAACCCTTCATAATATATTGCTATATAATAGTTTTATTACCATTCTACAATTTTAAAACAAAAAAAACAATCAAACACTATTTATATGAAATTATTTTGATCTCAATCTACTCAACATCATTTTACATTTTCATGCAAACCTACGACATAATAGACAAAATTACAATAATCTGCATAGATTTAATCGTATTTTTTAAAACATAAATTGTTGTTCAGCAAATACGTTTACATGTTCTTACCTCATAGATAAAACTGTATCCGAGTACAATTATCAGGAGCGTAGCTACCTCAATATCAGCTGCATCAATTATACAGGGCCCCCGAACTAGGATAGCCCCCACATACGTAAAGAAAAAATTGTGGAATGATATCGACATATTTTATTTTGATGTCGAAGTGAGTGGTTGTGTGCCCTTCTTGTAAACAATACTTTATTTTTGTTTATTCTTAAAAAAAAATGTTGATTTGAGGCTTGCTACGCAGCTGCGGGTTACTTACTCGTCATCTAATCTAACCTACTGGTCAAAATATATTTATTTTTGTGATACGGCCACCAACCCACCGGTTTATTAATCAAAATTTGGATATCAAACTCCTCTTTTTTGAATAAATCGGAGGAAACATCGTAATGTTAAATTTTTTTATTACCATTTATTAATATCGGGTTATACGAACGTTATTTATTAAAATAATATCTATTTATTGGCGATGTTTAGCTACAAAATGAAAAATAATTAGAAAGAAATCGAAATCGAAACATTATACAAGTAGTAGCTACGTCAATATCAGCTGCATCAATTATACAGAGCCCCCCAACTAAGAAGGTCCCCACATACGTAAAGAAAAAATTGTGGAATGTTATAGACATACTTAATTTTGATGTCGAAGTGAGTGGTTGTGTGCCCTTCTTGTAAACGATACTTTATTTTTGTTTATTCTTAAAAAAAATGTCGATTCGAGGCTTGCTGCGGGTTACCTACTGGTCATCTAACCTAACCTAACGGTCAAAATTATTTATTTTCGTGATACAACCTACAGCCTACCCGTCCATTAATCAAAATTTGTATATCAAACCCCTCGTTTTTGATTAAATCGGTGGAAACATCGTAATGTTCAATTTTTTTATTATCATTTATTAATATCGGGTTATACGAACGTTATTTATTAAAATAATATCTATTTATTGGCGATGCTTCGCTACAAAATGGAAACTAATGAGAAAGAAATCGAAACATTGTAAAAGTAAAGCGAAAGTTAACTTTTCGGAAAAAACGAAATCGACGTATCGGCACATTCGAGACGCTACAAAATTGCATCAAAATGAAAAATCAATTATAAACCACGAAACATTTTTCGAACGCAATAAAAATAGTGATAAAATTACAAAAAAAGCTTCAAATACCACAAAAATCGTAACTGTCGGGAAAAACGTGATGGAAAGCGGGCAAAAATCCGAACGAAATAATATTTTAATTTACTTCGTTTGTTTCGCAACCGGTGCCGAAAAATAAAAATGTCGAGCATTTTCGAAGCCCTATTTATTAATCTAGGAAATACGACATTAAACCCATCTTTTGCGACTCAATTCGTAGAAACATTTTAGGTCCGCTTTTTTTTCGACGACCCAATTTTTGAATACAGGACGGGCAAGTTACTATGCTATCAACCACTGGTCCAGATTATTTATATTTGTGACCCATACCAAATTTTTTGGTAACTATGGTATCGAGCACGGGTCCAAATTATCTGTATTTGTGACCCACCCACCCAACCAGTTTATTAATTTAGAAATTAAATCCGTTTTTGTGATTCAAGACATTTTAGGTGGGTTTAAGGTCCAATTTTCTGAATGCTCTTTAGTTGGGCGGGTAATTATTGTATTTATTTTTGTGACCCGCCCAACTGTTTTATTAAGCTAGGAAATGGACATTAAACCTTTCTTTCGTGATTCAATTTGTAGAAATGTCTTAAGTGGGTTTAATGTCCAATTTTTTGATTACACGATAGTTGATCGTAGGTTAGTACGTTATCAATTACTGTTCCAGGCTGTTTATATTTATGAACCACCCTCTCGCCCATTCCTTTAATAATTTTGAAACTGGACATTAAATCCTTTTTTTATGATTACATTTGTAGAAACACGGCCAATTTTTTAAATACACAATAACTTTGAGGGGCTCTATACCCGCCAAGTAGGAACTCTTAAGGACAGCATGTTTTAACTTAAAATATGCGTTACACTGGTTTGTGTGAAAGGATTTAAATGCAGCGCACAACTTTTCATTTATTTTTAATGTCTAATTTCACCATCAAACGAAATTGGAAGCCGACAAAAACATAATAATCTACAAATAAAACTAACTACAATCGGCACAGGTACTAAAATGGTAAATAATAAACTAAATACTACAAAAAATAAAAATTAACACAAATTGAACGTTTATATTTTATAAATACAGTCTGTAACAAAGAAACATTTCAGGTGAAACAATCGAATATTCGGTAGTTTGAAGAAGGGAACGGAAAGCAAATGATCGATTTTCGTTGCGCTCGCAAAAAACAGAAAAATCTACGGTACCATCCTTTTTAGAATTCGTTTCCTTCTTCGAACGAACCGCCCATTCGATCTACGAGAATGTAAAGTGAATTAAAACGATTAACGCAAAATTTAAAAAAATAAATCGTGTAAATTCCATTGAAAGCTTAAGAAACGTTTTATTAAAATTTATTAGCATACGTAAGAAAATATTAAATTGTATTATTTTTATACATTTTTAAGGTACATTAAAATTTGGTTATGTATACTAAACCTAAAACTACCATAAAGAGATTACATTTTACGATGGGATGCCCTTAATAATGATCCATATGAATAAAAAATATTCGCACCGAAAATTTAATATCGATACTTATTCGACGCAAATTATTATTATATTTTTTTTAAACCGATAGAAATTATTATAAAAATATTTTTTAGATAAAAATAAAAATTACTTACGTATATATATTTATATAAAAAGACTTATAAAATGTTCGAATGTATATACAATTTGTTAGCTTTCATCCTTTTTCAGAAAGGATGTTTGGCGATTATGTGGTTCCTCAATTCTTTGGGAATATCGAAGCCGATGTGACAAATCGAGCAAGAATATTTAAAAACCTTCTGGCCGGATTGTTGCTGCGGAGGAGATACGTTGACCCGCTCGTGTACTTTCAAATGGATCGTCAAAGCGTTCTGCTTCTCGAACATTCGATCGCATTGCGGACATTTATACGTTCCGATTGCGGCATGTTCGGGATGCTTCTTGCTTATATGTATATTCAAATAATCGCTCCTGCTAAATATTTTCTTGCAATACCTGCACTGTACGCCCGGCTTGTTGTGGGGCTGGCGATAATGAAGCTTCTCGTGCGTCTCGCACTCGCTCCTAGATTTAAATTCGAGATTGCAAACGGGGCATTTATGCATGCGAACGGTTGCGTTGACGTTTCGATGGATTTCGAGAATGTGCAATTGCAAATCGGTGTCGTTTTCGAAGGATTCCGAGCACGTGATGCATTTGAAACACGGCGGCGGCGTCGAATTCGTTTCTTTTTTTATCAATCTTTGCGTCATGGTCATCGCCCTTTCGGCCTTTGTTCGTTTGTGCCAGCCGTAATGGGTCGATAAAGCGCCGCTCGTGTTGAATAATTTTTTGCATATATCGCACGAATATCGCCCGACCAATCGTTTGTTCTTGTTGGGTCCTTCATCGTGTTGTTCGTCCATGTGTTTGTTCAACGATTCGACCGATATAAATGGAATTTTGCAATATTTGCAATAGACTTGTTTGAATTGCGTCCTCGGCTTCATTTCCGATTCTTCCTCTTCGTTTTCGAGATCGGGTTGGTCTTCGTTCAAGTGTTCCTGTTTGTGCCGATTTAAGTCGGCCATTCCGTGGCAAGCGTGGTGGCATATATCGCACCAAAATGTTTTAACAAATTTGCCGGTTTTCAAATAGGATCGCGACGGGCTGGCGTGTATTCCGTGGCTTTTCATGTGAGTTTTTAGGTTGTATTTGCTGCCAAATACTTTGAAGCATCGTTTGCATGTGTGGTAGTCTGAATCGTCGGCGGTTCCTCCTTTCGTGAACGAAAATGAGGAAGCACCTGGCGGCATATTTTTCTGTACCTGGAAAAATAAAACTGTTTGAAACATACAGAAAAAGAAAAATAACACAAAATGTCATAAAACATTGAAAATGTCAAGAAACATCACAAGTTACCGAAATAAATTAGAAATGTCAAGAATACTACAGGATGTCAAAAAATATTAAGAATATGAACAAAAAAAATCAGAAAAAATGTCAAAAGTAATAAAAATGCATTAGAAATGTCAAAAAAAAACAGAAATAAATGTCAAAAAACGTCACAAGTTATCAAAATAAATTGGAAATGTCAAGAATACTACAAGATGTCAAAAAAATATTGAGAATGTCGAAAAACATCAGAAAAAATGTCAAAGTAATAAAAAAGCATTAGAAATGTCAAAAAATACTAGATACAAAAAATATAAGATATAAAAAATATTGATGTCAAAAAGATCAGAAAAAAATGTCAATGAAATAATAGAAATGTCAAAAAACATCAGCCGCCTACTTGAACATTTTTTTGGGAGTTGCAGTTTTCAAAAGTGATTGCTGCAACTTTCTAATGGGGCCAAAGGTCATGTGTGGCACTGCTGGATAGGTAAATGCAAATATAATGATGTCATAAAACCCACCTGATACATTTTCTGTGTTGTTCTCGCATGCATTTGTCGATGCATTATCCAAGCAGCCAATGTGGTAATAGTGCGCTCGCACAAATTGCACTGCTTGGGGAAATCCTTGTTGCTCTGCCTATTTGGATGGTACCGCTTGTTATGCACCCACAATCCTCTCGAACTTGAATAAATCTTATTACAATCGGGGCACTCGTACTTCCTTCCCGATTTGTTCTCCTCCTCCTCCTCGTCGGCCTCAGTCTCCATCATCAAATTAGGCATTTTTTCATGCAGCTCCATATGACGTTCCAACTCATCGTCCGATTCAAATGTCTTATCGCAAATCTGACACATCTTGCTGGGACTCGCCAGGCTATGATAATTCTCGGTATTCGGTTCCTTTTTCAAAGTGATATTCAAATGAACGCTTCTGTGATTTTCTAAATCCTCCAAAGAATCGAACTCCTTGCGACATTCCTGGCAACAGTAACGCGCATGCTCCGATTCCAAATGATCTTCGAGCAACTCGATGCTTTTAAAGATTTGCCCGCACTCATCGCATCTATTATTCAATGATGTTTGTTTACCGTGAGCGGAACTTTCGTGTTCTCTTAATTCGGAATCGGTTTCGAAAGTTTCGCCGCAATCGGCACAATCGAGCTGATTTTCCTCGTCGTGCATTCTACGATGTCGCATCATGTTGTGATAGTTACTAAACTGATTTCCGCAAATGTCGCATTCGTTTGACATGTTTTTAGGAACGTGATCGACTCCGTGAGCCTGCTTCATGTGTCGCAGCATGTTATGGAAGCTAGAATAAACCTTGGAGCAAATATTGCAGGGCGTTGCGATATATTTGCTGCTAAAACCGTGGCTCATGCGACCGGGATTAAATCTGCGCCTGTCCATCGCAGGTGAATTATTTTCCTCGGCTATTGTCTCGTCCATATCAGCAGCTTCGGCTTCCAATTCGGCATTATCGATGGCGTCCTGCTTTTCTTTAATTCTCATCAACATATTGGCAATTTCGATGTTCGTATAAACTTTAAATTGCGGGGCGACGTTTAAAAATTGAAAACCGTCTTCTGAATCGTGCGCTTCTTCGCAATGCGCAACAAACTCGTCCAAACTGGGCGTCAGTTGAAAGCAAACATCGCAATAATGATTCAAATAGCACGATTTGTGAATGTGTTGCCGGAATGTGTCGGCGTTTTCAAAAGTTGTCCCGCACAAACAGGTGTACGGGCCTTCTTCGGGAACGTGTTCCTGATCGACGTGATCGATGTAATCTTCGTAGAAACCGTAGAGATAATCGCAATACATGCATTTAAAATTCTGATAGAGCCGCACTTTATTGTCATTGCGGGCTCTCAGTTCGCTCAATCGGATGATTTGCTCGAAATCCAATCGGGGACAGCGGGGGGTGTGTCGCATTTTACCCGAACGGCCGTCGAATGTTATGAGACAGTTGTAGCAAGTGTAGGGCGGGAACCATGCGTATAATTGTCGGAGATGTCCCATCATTTTCTTGAACACGTCGAAATGCTGATTGTGACAAGCGCAATTAACCCTGTCGAACATGGAGATCATTATGCGGGTTTTTTCGAGGTAGCTGTGCTCGATTTTCGTCAGGGCCGACATTTTCGGTCCGACCGATTTCGATTGGAGGCACAACGCGCCGGCAAAATCGAGTTTTTCTTGTTCTTTTTCCGTCGGCGGATCTTTTTCCACCAGTTCGGATTCAGAGCCGTTCTGGCTTCCTGTTACCGAGGCCGAATCAACAGTTTTATCTGTCAAATAAAATTAGTTTAGATTGTACAAATAATAAACGCAGAATGTTAGGTTAGGCTAAATACAAATTACATTCATACTTTAGAGTACATAAATTATAAATGCAGAACGTTAGGTTAGAATATATAATATATATAAAAACTTGAATGGTGGTAGCCTTTCCTATGTGATAGTGCATTTTAATAAATAAAACAACTATTTATATATCTTATCACAAAAAAAATAAGATAAACAGTTGAATGGTGGTAGCCTTTACTATGTGATATTGCATTTTAATAAATAAAACAACTAAATGCTTTTCGTGATAAGATATATAAGTTGTTTTATTTATATATAAAAACATCTGCAAGCATTAAAGTAAGATTTCATTCAGACGGCCACTGCTCGCTTTCCATCGCAACATCTAGATCCATTAATGCTATTATATATAAACACAAGAAGGTAATGGACGGGGCATGACAATCTCATGTTTTGGTAAGACGTCTGGTGTTAGCGTTTTTATTTGTGAAATAATATTAATGGATCCGGATCCGCATTAGCGGCATAAATCCAAGTTATGCAACATTGTGGACGCTTTGCGCAGCAAAAGTGTTAAAATTAATTACAGATTAGGCTTTTGTAAATCAAAATCTGTCGAAATAAATTCCATAAAGTAATTTGCGTGCAATTAATTTTTCTACAAAAACGATAACATGCTATAAAGTAACCTATAATTTTTATGCAATAAAAAATACATCAAAATAAAATACAATGCATGCACGAAACGGTAAACGACAAAAAGGTTACTAAATAAAAAAAATAAAAATACTTACTGCCATTTAATAAGGGAATCGAAGAATTGAGCAACAACTCGTTAGGATTGTGGGCAATGCCATCGCGTGTTCCATGCATGACTCTCTCGTGCTTCCTGCGATTACCGACAGAGCTGAAACTCTTATCGCACAAAGAACACGATCTCGGACTACAAGCATTCGCCCTCTCAACGGCTTTGCTAGGCGCATTCGAAATAGTCAGACTAACTTCCGGCAAATTACTAATATCTATACAAATAAAAAATAAATAAAATAAATAAAAATAAAAATCGCATGCACGAATCAATTCGTTGACCCACCTAAACCGTTTTCTTCGCCGGCATCCAAATCCTCCAAAACGGCATTCGCCGAGGCGTGCGGAGTGAGGGGCGGCGGATCATCAAAATACTCCAATTCCATGTCATTGTCATCAACCGGTTCGGGTTTTATATCCGGCTCCACCTGCTCGAGTAACAATTCAAATCAATACGATTCGATTTTAATTGTTAATAAAACAACCAAATGAAAATTTCGTTAATGAAATGATTATATCGGATGACTTCGGTGCTATCCGATAGATTATTATTGTAAGAACAAACCAAAGATATGTCGAGAAATAAGAAATAAAATTTCGATGAAAAAAATAATCGGAGGTCGGAACAATTTTCCAAATAAAAAATGTGAAAATAATATTTATTAATAACCAAATAAAGCTCAGAATTAAAATGAACAAAATGAAATTTATTTTTTACACTAAATATGAATTTGGTTAAGATAAGCAAACCGTTTATCTGTTTACAGTAATATAAATATTAAGCAATTTGTGACAATTGTCGGCATCGTACCGAAAAAAATCGGAGGTTATGTGAAAATTAAAATTAAACATTTTGATTTGATTAAGAATGGACGATGCGATGGAGAACTGTCACCAAATGAAGTGAAATTGAAAACAAAAAAAATCTAAAAATGGCAAGTTATCGTTACCTCGTTATCGTCTAGAGAGATTATTTCATTATTATCTTCCTCGATATCTGTTGGTTCATCTTTAATTTGAACGCTCTATCAAAACAAACGATTGTAAAATATGTACGTAACGTGGATTGTTTTTCGCTTACGGTATTTTGCGTGTCGTTCCATGTTTCCATCCATCTTTGCAGCTTCGACTGATTGGTGAGGCACTCGTTTTTGTAGCCGTCCCAATTGTTGATGGTGAGGAAACATTTGTCGCACAGGAAAGTTGATAATTTATCGCCGACATTGATCTAAACAAAAAAATATTTATATAAAT
>JARJEC010146626.1:0-31275 GCA_030264575.1 Tachinus sp. AB-2021 | reverse complement strand
AGTCAGTATTTCGTTGCTTCTTTATCGATATCTATAAAGGTCTCTTTAATCGCCGTTTCGTTTCTCCCTATTATCACAATATCATCTGCGTATGCGCATATCTGACTTGTTTAGGTGTTTAGACATCCTTTTATATTAAGCTTCTTAATTGCCCCGTCAAGTGCCAAATTGAACAAAAGCGCCGAAAGTGCGTCACCTTGCCTTACCCCATTGTGTAATTATACAACATCAGATATGACCGATCCGACCGATTTGGAACAATCCGGTGAATCTAAGAATGCTGAAAGTAAAGATCGGCCAACATTACATGAAATTTTGATTCAAGAAAAGTTAGATTTCAAAACTAAAGTTCATAGGGCTGCTAAACGGTATATAATTGTTCAAATAACGGTGGGACTTTTTTAAAGGTTTCTTCTCCTTGTCAATGATTTGAAAGTCGTAAAATGTCCAAATTGTCTTGCGTAGAAAAAATTAAAATGCAATCATATCTTTGGCTCCAGAATCGTATTTGAGCAAATTTTCGTTTTTTTCTGTTTTTGTATCCTCTTTAGGAAATACAGTTTTTTTATTGGAAGCTGTGACCCGTTATTTTTTTTGCTCTAACATTTTCCACTGTTTTCTTAAGTTTTGCTACACTAGGCAATTTTACAGCAACACATCCACTTACTTTTGACATAATTGATTCAACAATGTTTTGTGTTGCGTCTCGAGTGGTCGGTTCTTTGTGGCGGACGGTACTACATACACTTTTAGCTTCAACATGTGCTGCATCACCTAGATGGTTGAGACTGTTTTTAAAAGAAACTGCATATGGAATTGAATCGTCAACATATATAATATAAGGAATATTTAAATGTATAATAAATTATGTACAATAAAAATACTTGTTCTAACACCATTAATGGGATAACGGGTAAAAAAATGTTACACCATTTCATGCTCAAACTTTATATTTCATTTCGATTATATCATTAAAATCGGGATATAATTTGATATTTTATAAAAATATAACGCACTACAGTTTCCATTTGTTTTATCTATTTATGATTTAAATAACCGGTTTTTACAAAATATTGCAAAATATCAATCTTATGGCCTATCGGAGAGTAAAATTTAAATATTATTAATAATTAAAAATTAAAATATGATAGTTATTTAATAAATATAGTCTTTCAACTTTTATTTTTCACTGCTTGTTTAACTTTCCGGTCTACTCGGCAATCCCATTACAAAATATTTTCTTCGATGAATTGATCTTTCGATGAATTCACTTTCTATCAATTTGCTTTCGATGAATTGATTTTCGATGAATTGATTTTTATTGAATTGATCATTCAATGAATTGATTTTCGATAAACTTACCATGAATCCAACCCTGCGGCCAATAACTTATATTTAGATGCAAATAATATGAAGATTACAACCAAGAAAAAAGATTTTCTTATTATTACAACAAAATTGTAATTTTTTATTCACTTCACAAACAATCTGATGATTACTTGAATTAAATTGAGGTTATTTAATTTTTGTGTTAATCAAATTTTCAACAGATAATTGCAAGACATAAATTAAATTTAAATTGTAACCTAGAAACAATTGATCATAATTAAACATGAAACTTATTTTAGTTTCACCGAAAGAAAAAGTGGCCGATGAAATCAATACTGGCATCTTGTCGTGGGACAGTAAACCACAGGTGAGCGAGTCGGCATTGGATTTCGATTGGAGTGCTCCGTCGCAGATGAAAAGTGAAGAATTTGAAATTAAATGGGATGATGATGAAGCCGAAGACTCTGAAGGATCTGAAGGAGGCTTAAAAATGAACATTGGCAAAACCGAGCAAGAGGATGAAGCGGAAGAGGAGGAGGAAGAACAAGGCGCTGAACAGATCGACGTAATGGCACAACAACTTAAATTTGTCGCTTGTCTTAAAATTTTGATGGAAGAATTATCAACATTAGCTACTGGATTTGAAGTTGACGGTTTGTATTTTTAAGCTATAAAAAATAATTAATTATTGCTATGATTAGCTAAATAAGCAACACTTATTATATCAACTAACGATATTATATTAAAGGTGGTCAATTGAGGTATCATTTATATATCTGGTTAGAAAAAGAAGTGGAAGCTTTGCGGGAATTGTGTAATTATACAACATCAGATATGACCGATCCGACCGATTTGGAACAATCCGGTGAATCTGAGAATGCTGAAAGTAAAGATCGGCCAACATTACATGAAATTTTGATTCAAGAAAAGTTAGATTTTGAAGCTAAAGTTCATAGGGCTGCTAAACGGAAACGCTGGTTAAGAGGTAGGCTAATAATTTTACCATTAATTAAAAAACATTTCTTATTATTTATACTTGCAGCCAATGAGACGTTATTACGCACTTTACTGAGCTACTGTTCACTGCACGGAGCAACGGGTGGATTAGCGTCAGTTCGAATGGAATTGGTTTTGCTATTGCAAGAACTTCAACAGGAAAAAACTCATCAGCAGTTATTAAGTCCTTTACCGTTCCCAACGAGTCTCCCTCTGCTCGCTGCAAGTGTGGCTAGCAGTAAGACTGTCATTGCTGATCCAATCAGATATTTACAATGCCTAACTCACGATATGTTACAAACTGTAAGTGTTATTCATTTTGTGAAACTTTAAATTTATTCTTTAAATTTTTTTCAGATGGTGGAACTACCACAACCAAATACAACGCAAAGCCAACTACTAGTATTAAGAGATTTAGCCGTTGCTTTATCCGCATGCATATATCAATCTCTGTGTGATTCGGATACATTCAAAAGTAATCTTCAAGATACCCAGGTAATGATTTAAATTGTAATTTAATACATCTACTGATTTTTGCTTATTAAGGATGTTTGTTCGAGTCATCTGGTCGGTCGCAGAAGACGAATGTCGATTAATGAAAGCCAACAAGTAATAACGGCCCCACCCAAATGGCCTGGAGTTACCTCACTACGAGCCTTATTAGCTAGAGAGAAAGACGAAGATACACCGCGACTTACAGTTGTTTTATGCGAATCTTATGTTGCGACTTATCTTGCTTTATTGCTTTATGGTCTTGCAAGCTGCGATTGTGTTATTTTGTTCCACGTTGCTGGACATTTCTTTAGTGTAGAGACTTGGGGAATGTAAGTAATAAATTTCATACGTTTGCTATGCTGTCTTTTAAAATATTTTTCAATAATTAGTATATCTATTATAGGTTATTTGGTGGAGGTATTAAAAAATTATTGCGTACTGCAAGTCTTGGAGGAACTTCACCAGCTGCTCAACAACAGAGCAATCAAAGCACTCCAACAGAAGAAGTCGGTGGTGCTGCAACTTGGCTTAACAAGCAACGTGTTAAATTAAATCATAGACTGCTAGGACATCAACCATCTACCATGAAGGAAGATAAACCTACATATCGGGAACAATTTATTGCACCTGAAATGAGCATGCTTGCCTTCCTTTTAACAAAGGTAATATTTTACATGTATTAAATATTGTTATAGATTAGGTATTTTTTAGTTAAAAATTTAATAAACTATTAATAATAATCTTAATAATTTATAGATTACGTTTAATTATATATATATATATAAAATATATACATATTATAATGAATTATTTTGAGAATTTTCCATTTCTAGTTTGTTGGGATAAATATCTCAATTACAAAATTCAAGCATTAATAAGTATATTTGTATACCATATGTAATTTATATAAAACATAACCTATAAATTATACAATAAAATTCTCACGATTTGGCAAATATGTAATAATGATAATTTTTTTTAGCCTGAAGGTGGCACAGATTATGATGAGGTATCCAGTGATTCAGAGGAGGAAGAAGAAGACGTTTTTGATAACCCCGCACCAATAGTTAGAGTCCAAAATGACGAACATTCCAATCCGAAATCATATTCGTGGCTAGTGCTTAAGTTGGCGACACTCAGAATCGTACATCAAAGACTCACCGACTTTTTGGGCGTATGTAATTCCAATTCTACCAACGAAAAAGTTTGAGAAGTAAAATTTGTTTTAGGTTGCGGGGTTGGAATTATCTGAGCTGCCAGTTGCCAGTCCTTTGATACATAGTGTGCTCCGTAGATTAACACATTGGCAAGAATGTCTTAAAAATGAATTGGATAATAGGCACAGTCCACCTGAATACATTCCCGGTTGTTTTGTGGAAAATACCACTGGACCGCCAATACAAAAATATAGGTAAGTAAGAAATCAGTAAATAATTTTGATAATAGTATTAAATTTACTATATAACAAGGAGTCTCAAAAATGGAGAATTACATATTTATAGTGTTGCATTTTATTAACCTTTTTGCTTATAAAAATGCAATATTAGTTATTTTACCTCTATTGGAGTTTGATATCATGATTGTTAAGAAATTTTGCTTAATTTTGTCCATACAGACAACTTCTTGAGCCTCAAAACACTCCGTTTAGCAATAAAATTGGAACAGGCACCGCTAGGAAATTATGGATGTATTTGGTGCACCAGGAACCTGTACAGGACATTTTTATTAGAGCCGTTTTTGGCAAACGTCGTTCATTGAGTGCTATTGAAATGGTTCTACCACATCCTGAACCTACTGCACCTGAACCAGTTAGAATTATTCATAAAGAGCAGGACTCGATTGCTGCATTTAGTTTGAATCAGGTTAGAATAATGTTTAGAATATTTATCTACTTATTTTTGTTAAGAAATTAGTATTCTTTAAAGATTAATAACTACATTTCATTGGCGTAATTTGCTAAATTGAGATCAATTTTACACCACCTGGTAATGCACATTTAAAGATATGGATGGCAAATTTTATTCTTATTTGTTTTTAACCTTTTCCGTAGAATCATCTTTGAACTTAACGTTAATATGATTTGAGAATTACGCCAACGATTTGTAAATATTGCAAATAAGTAGCAAGCTACTGAACTAATAATAATTTAACAGTCCTTGCATAAAAATTTATTACAATTATTGAATGTTTGGGTGGATCATTATAGTTGAAACTATTGTAGAAATAATAATGATAAGAAAAAAATTGGTATACATGTAGGGATTACGGACCAACGCCAGGTAACTTTGTAGATCATACCAAAAGAAAACGAAAATCTTAACCAAAAACCCGCGATAGATTCGTTTGGTCTCACAAGGTGAGAAAAGAAAATTAATTTCGAAATGTCAGTTTTGATTGACAGTCTTGCGAAGTGAATTTAAAAAGTTTATTTTGTCATAGGTATCAAATGGATTGATAGTCGTTGCAACCCCACGAGAACTTCAAGAAATGGATATTTCATTACTACTGGAATTACCGGCTTGGCTTGAAGATGAATGCGAGTTGGATATCCTCAACTTAAACAAAGATAATATAGATGGCAGTGTTCCACCATTTTTGGTCATCCAAAGCACCGGCGATAAAGCGAAAGATACTCAACCTTCAAGTCCACAAACGGGCGTAGTTGGTCAAAGCGGCCGTGGAACCAGCGTGGTAAGTCAAATAATTACCAATCACTGAACTCACTAACATCATTGCAGTTTTAGTAATAATATTGATTGAATAATATATACAAATGAAAATTGTGTGTGGGTGTGTGTAGATAAAAGGCGTGAGCTTCCCGGGCTGTCATGATGCAGGATTTGTCCACCTCGTGCTGCTACGGTCGGCTCACATGCTTCGACCGGTCTGTCTCTAACACTGCTATCATTTAATAATCCTTTATATTTGGATTTGGATGCTTCAAAATTTGCTTCTCTGATGTTTTATTTTAATTTAATTCCATTTTCTTCAGAATATAACAATGAACTTAAATTTCATTGAAATCTGAAATCGGGCTGCTTGAATTTACTAATATATTAATATGTTAGATGTTATTTAGATTAAAAAAATGACAATGTAGTAAGTAAGCCCAATTTCTAAAGATGTTCCAATAAGTATCAATTGATATTGACCATTGTTATTGTATTGCTTATAATAATTGTTGCATGTTTTAATGTGCTTTATTGATTTGAGTGAATATTTGATTTTATTTTTCCCCATTCCGATTGTAAGTTGGGTTAATTTTATTTCGTATTAGTTTTAGTATATTGATAAAATATTGTAGGTTATAAAAGCATGCTATTTTTAGGCACTGTTTAAAGTAAGTAATTAAACTTTTAAATTTTTCAAACAGGCAATGTAACAAACCTCTCATTTTATTTGCCATAGCTGTTGACTAGAATATTTGTCAAATTTAATTTACTTAGTTTTAAATAAATCATAAACACGACTCGTTTTCTGACGAGCTTACTTCACTTTCCCAACAGTTATGTTAGAGATGTTATTTAGTTACCATTGACGTAATTATTATAAAGTTACTAGTCTAAGAAAATAAAAGGTAACGTTTGATATTTGTTTCAAAATTAATTTAAAAACATAAATTCTGTTTTACTGCTCATGCACTTTGTATTATTAATTAAAAATTCTATTGTATCTATTTTTGTATTTTAAAATGACGCAGTTATTGACACGAGGCAACTAACTTTTGAACATACCTTAGGCTGTAGTTACCTTGTTACATGTAACCAAAACATACTTGATGTCATCAATAAAGTCAGCAGAATACGAGTAAGTTGTAACTGAAGGTAACTTTTTCTCACCGAAAAATGACTTAACTGTTTTTATGTTATATTTTTGTCTCTGTAAGAATAAATTAAAAAGTAAATTTACTACTTTTGGCAATGCATTTTTACCTTTAATTGTAACATTATTAATAGTTTTATATTTTGATTAGGTTCTGAAGCACAAAATTGATGGAATCAGAAGAATAACTTCACATCCATTGTTACCACTATGTACGTATTTAAATAGTAATAGTAATCAAGTTAGTTTGTATACATTACTTCCAGCATTTTTAAAATGATGAAATATTCTAAATTAACTATAGAGAATGTCATAATAATGAATGAACTTTGCAGATCTTACTGGATGTCAAGATGGTTCTGTACAATTATGGGAATGGGGTCACTCGCAACCTGTAGCAACGCCCAGACCACCTGGCACTTACGCCAAAGTAAGCAGGGTTAGATTCTCACAACATGGCAACAAATTTGGTGTGGCTGATTCCGACGGTAATCTCAGTTTATGGCAAGTGGGATTGTCGGCTAATGCAACTAGACCCTTTTTTGTAAGCAAACTTCATATTGCTATCAAATTTCTCCTATTCATTATTTTAATTTCTATTTCAGACACACCAATGCCATAGTAAAGGCATTACTGATTTTGTATTTTTAAATTCATGCAGTCTATTAGCAACAGGTAATGTAACATTAAGACCCTATAATGCTCGGTTGTACCAACATCTTCTTCTAGTTGTCAATGCAATTTGCAAACTTACCAAACATATTTTAAGACGTAGATGCAATTTGCATACTTACCAAACATATCTTAAGATGTAGATGGTGCAATGATGCGGCCATATTGTAAGACCATCTTAGCTGAGACACTGCTCAATATTAATAGAGCTGTGTCTCAGCCACAAAATCTTGCAAAATGTCGAAATATATTTAAAATATAATATGTTACTATACTATTTTTAAAGAAGTCAAAACGTATTAACATGTTTCTTTTACAAAATGTCGAAAAATATGACAAAAGAATTATGCAATAACTTAATTTGATCACAAAATGTTAGTAACATATCATGCATTGTTTCTAAAAGAGAATTATAACATTTTACAACCCTTTTTTCAAAATTCTGTCTATTTTGACATTGTCTGTGATATAATATTTAATTGGAAATATCAAAAATTACAAAATGTTTGCAAAACATCAAAAGTTCTTTGTGAATTACCGAAAATTGTTTCAAAATGACAAAAATTGACAAAAGTTGATTGTAAAAAATGAATTGTTTTATAACAATAAAAATTGTAACAAAATATTTGCGTGAGATTAAAAATATTAAGATCTGCTGGTTGGTGCAACTGGGCATACATGGAAATATTGAACATCAATTAGTTAGTATGCTTTCAATTTTATATTGAACAAATTTTTTTGTTATTCTAACGTGTGGTCCACGTAAAGTTGTGTGGTGCGGCAGTTAAATTACAAGAAACTGCTTAATGTGGCAGCAAAATGTGGAAAAAAGATGACGGAACCAAGTATAGTAGACCGTGCATTATAATAGTGGAAGCATCTGTAGACTGCACGTTAGATTAGCATCCAAAAATTTTAATAGAGTTTTAGTAGTACTTGTAATTTTCAATATTGTCAAATTTAAAATATTATGTCACTTATTTTCTATACGCACCATTAGTGATGATGTCACATATTCACTATTGTATCTTTCGAGGTTTTTTGTACAGAGGTTTATAAAGGGTTGTGAACGGTTTATTTTATTTTGTTATAACGTTATAACATAACGAATTTCTTAAGCTATAATAGATGTATTGAGTTATTAGAAATTTGTCAATGCTTAATTTGTGTATATTTTAATTTTCAATTTTAAATATCTATTTTATTGAAGTGAAATGTGACCGCAATGAACACAACAACAAACATAATCTCAACTCATCGGACAAAAACTATAAGTTAATGCTATTATTTTTGTTAAATGTATGATTGCAATTGCTTACTATATACTATAGCAATAATTTAAACGTTTCTTTTCCATATTTAGTTTTTAGGATTATTATTTTTTGCATGATAAAAATATCATCATTCATTTTTCTGTTTACAAGATCGGCAATATGTAATTTAATAATTTACAATCAAAATTGTTTAAGGTTATCTTGTTTGTTGTGACAGATGCTTGTCACTGTCCACTTCAATATCCGTTTATTTAAAATTGTAAATGAAAATATACACAAATTATGCATTAAAAAATTCTTTATACTCGATACATCCACTTAGATACCTGGGAATCTTAAGAAATTTATTATAGCAAAATAAAATAATCCGCTCATCATCCTATAGTAAACTTATATAAAAATAATGGCAAAAGATACAGTAGTAGATATGTAAGGCTTAGAATAAAAACGAACATGTCACATCTACCCAATGTTGAATTTATCACCGAAAACTATTATACATTTACCTTTATCCTGAAGAATGCAAAACTTTCATCATACATATCTATAAAAAAATGTTTACCAAAGAAAACTGCAGGATTAATTAATTTTAAATGTGACATGTCTGTTTTGATTCTAAGCGACTTATTTTACTTCAATCTAATGGCACGTATTACATCTTAATAAAATTGCACGTATACCAATGTACAATAATTTACTCATACTTTCTATTAAATAATTAATATTGATTGAATATTTTTATATTAGCTGGACATAGTTCTGAGAGTAAAAATGTGTGCATCTGGGACTCAATTTTGCCTCAAGGAAAATCATTAGTTGTGGCATTCACTTGCCACGATCAAGGAGCCAGTAGTATGGTATACGCACCTCAACACCAGGTTCTTATATCTGCTGGTAAACGTGGAGATGTTTGTTTGATTGATGTTCGTACTAAAGCCATCAGGCATCGTTTCCAAGCGCACGATAATGCTGTGAAATGTGTCGCAATTGATCCACATGAAGAGTACTTTGCTACTGGATCAGCAGATGGCGATATTAAGGTAAATTTCAATTAACCTTTTTTACAGCGATCATTTTTCATGTGAAACATCTAATCGCTCGTTATTGTGCTTGTTGCTATATTCATGTTTCTGCACTAGAAATGTGAAATAATATCATGAGTGACAGTGACAATAGGCAGCACAATAATTTACAGCTGTAAAATCAATTATAATATATATTATTAGACTTTTTTTGTATAATATAATTATTTACATTGAAATAAAATAATTAAATTTTTTTCCAGATATGGGGTGTAAGCGTACCAACAGTACTATTATCGTTACCAGCCGAACATGCAAGAAGCAGTTTCTTTAAAAATATTGGTCAGGGTGTAACTCAATTGCATATAGACTCCCACGCCCGATTATTCTCGTGCGGAGCCGATGGCAGCATGAAAGTCCGACAGTTGCCTGATCGAGAAACACTATTAAATAACTACTCTCATCACTAATCAATGGTGAAAAATAATATTGTTTTTAGATGCTCTTACACTATTATTAAGTATATAACAAAAGTATATGAAAATATTATTGCATATTTATTGAAAGAAATTCTATATACAAATATAAATATATATATATTTAAGCGTTGTACGCAATTTCCAGGATTATTTCATGCTTGCAACAACAGGGTGTTTGTGGGCATTATTACGCAAACATTGTATTTTATAATAATTACTTAAAGAAAATTATTTAGGACACTTGTTATTTGTTATTATTTTGACTTACTGAATGTCTATAAATGTGATAGTTATAGTTCAAGTATTGAAATATATTATATAAATGTATTCAGAAATTAAAAAATAAGTATTATCAATTGTTTACATTATTTTATTTTAGAAAATTATTATTATTTTGTTGATTAGGATATAAAAGTTTTTGGGTTCTGTAAATAATTTTATTTTAGGTTGGTACACTTTCAAACTATGCTTATCGATTATTTGAACTAACTAAACGTGAAATAATGCAAGCTGTGATGTAATTTAAAGTGCTATAAATAGGCGAAATTTTTTCAAAACAAAATTAAAAACATGAAAAGCTGTCACAGCAACATCGGGATAAAAATTTACGGAAAAACTGAACCAAAAATCAACCCAAGCACATATAGGAAATACATTTTTGATAAAAATGATAGCTTTTTTGAGTTATATGCATAATTGCTAAACTAGTTAAAGTGAGTGCATTTCAATGTGTGAAATAAATTTCATTTCAACATTTCATTGTTGTAGCAACTTTGAATGAGACATTGGTTAGCGTGCAGAACATCCTCTATGCATTGGTGTATGTGGCTGTGCATAGTGGTGCTTGTACATTTGTCCAATTTTTTTTATTACGCAACTTTAAAGTGGCCCCACTTTAATTAAAAGTGGCACCAATTTGATATTGCAAAGTGTGATAGATGCTGCAATTTACTAAATGGCACATTTTAAATTGCATGACACTTTTTGACCAACTCACCAATTCACAAACTCACCAGCAAGTCAACCTGACATTAAATTTTACTTGTAAATGCCATTTATTAAAGCTCTATGGAAACAATGTAAGTTTGTGTTTACACGTTACTATCTTTTAAATTTTATTGCGACGGCGTTAAATTAGTTTAACACCTTTGCAACCATTACTGGTTCGCAGTCAATAAACAAAATAAATTATACTATTATAAAAATAATAATAATATAAATTTATTCATGTATGCGCCAACATATTTACATTTAAAAAATAATTAACAAAAATTGACATATTAATCCATTACATTGTCCAAAGACTAAGATTTAAATGATCGTCACAATAACACATTCCTAATATTCCAAAAATTGTGTCAACTTTTGCCAATAACCATTGCTTCTTACAAAAGGAAGGAATTTTAACTGGAAACAGCTTTTTAGCAGAGACCATTTTGACCAAATGCTGTTGGGCTTATATTTTAGTAATTTGATTTCGGTATGATAGAAGTACATTTTTCGACACACCTACAATATTATTATTTTTGCCACTTTTTGAACACTTTTCGGAATACTCACACTTGTACCTTACCTGTCACTTCATGGGTAATAAGTCGGCAATTACTGCTCCTTCGACAGTGATTTTCTTTGGTACATTCATTATTCATTAAATTCTAAAAGCGAAACTGAATTTAATTGACTTGTTTGACAATAAGAGATGTATAAATATTCGTTATTATGGTGATGATTTCATGTGCAACATATGTGATTTTATTATGAAACTAAAAAATTAATAAACAAATAAAATATACAACATTTTATATGCCAGGTAATAGGTTTAACTGGCTTAACGAGGTAACAGACTAGCCTGTTGGCTCGTCAATCAACCGCCCATACTGCCTTTTAAAACCCTTTTACCTAACTAATAATGTAAAACACTCTTGTTAGTACTAATTTTTTGGGATCTTAAAATCCACACACTAATACTTTATGTAAATATATTATTTATACCAAAAAATAACGTACATACAATTATTGAACAAAAATAAAATATTTTTACAAAACGTTTATCAGGCAGCTAGTTATTATATAAAATTATGACGTAACCTGCAAACCACCTCAATTACGCAAAAATGTACAATATTTACGCCTTTTTAATGTCATTACGTTTCAATCAAATTTTTAACTTATTTTAGCTGATAAATAAATATTTAGCTAATATACATATTTTTCATAAATATAAAGCTAATAAATAAAAATACATCTTTAAATTTTAAACATTAAACTATTTTTTCTATTTAAATCAAATTATTTATTTGTAAAAAAAATTTTAATTAGTTCAAAATTTCAAAAATTATACTGTAAATGTTATGCATATTATAATTAAGTTAAGTACTAAAATTATTATAAAAATTTAATCAAACCAAAATTAACATTACATATCACTACGAGTATCTTATGCTTTCAGATGAAATAAAACACGTATAACTTTGTCAAACAAATTTAATTAAACATGAAATTTACTCAATCGATGTATTATATTACTCGCGTATCTTACCGAGAGTCCCAAAAGAAACAAAATTTTATAAACAAAATGGCAACTCAATATTTGACGACTTCGTGAAGTAGCGACAACTTAAGGATTAAAGGTATATTGTGTACTCTAATCAAAAATATTTTAAAAGATTTTTTCAATAAATTTGCCCAAATTATGAATTATACATTCAAGTTCCAAAAATTTTGTTGTATTACAATTTTCGCTTAAATATCTTGTTTATTAGTGTTAACATTTAATTTTAATCTAAAAAACCGATTCTAAACAATTGGCCTGTATATGTATGTGTAAAACTTGTAAAACTAATCTCAATAAATGGGTATTTACATTCGAATGCGGTAATAAGTAATATTTGAAAACGTGACAACTTGTTTGAGACACGACAAAAATGGGGGAGTTTGAGCGCTGTAAAATACTTGTGAGACTTGTTGGGAGTTTTTGGGAAACAGGTTTTATTAATAATTAAAACTTGTTGAATTATTTATGGAAAAATTGACAAACATTTGTAAAAATCGCAATTTTACTCAATTTTCTGTCATAAATTGTAACTTTTAGTGTTTTTTTGACATTATTAAAACTGTAGAGAAATTTCTACAATAAACCATAATAAAATGATAGTTAATTTTTACACATAAATTGGCCAGAGAAACAATTGCTTGCAAGGGACGAATATATGAGAAAGTAAAACTATCAAGTCCTATATGTAAGAATACTTGAAATCAATTGCGTTATGTAAACACATAAACCGAGTACACTCGGAATTAATGCTATTATTAATGTTAAATGTATGATTGCAATTGATTACAATACATTATAGCAATGTTTGTTTTCCATATTTACCATTTAGGGTTATTATTTTTTTGCTAGATAAATATTCACATTCATTCATTTTTTGTTTACAAGATTGGCAATATGTAATTTAATAATTTACAAAATTATTTAAGTTTATCTTGTTTGTTGTTGTGTCAGATGCATGGAGACCTTATATGGTGGTTACTATGACATTCAAAATGTCATAAACATCACGATTAATGAAGGGAGGTTAGTAATGAATGGTCATATTCCTCATTAGTCCTCAACTCAAATTATTTATTATATTTTGCCTTTTATTTTTAATTAAAATCAGACATGTTTTACTTTATTTTTACTTGTGTTATGTTATACATATTTAAATAATAAACCTATAACATATTATTTATTAACACGTTCACTGCGGTACACATCTTCGGAGGTATGTATCGGGTATAACTCATGTGTGGCAGTAATATGTTGAAAACTGCCACAAGTTACGTTTGCTTAAAAATATACAATTATCAATATATTTAAACATAATATGTAGTTATTTTTAAATAAAAAAATTGTTTTAGTTCCTTAAAATTTGGCACAGCGAGCATTTCTTGAGCGATTGCAAAGCCACGGCAAAAAAAATGCATCAAAACTTAATTTTTATTAGTTCCAAAAAGTTTTGCTAATTTTCTTCCCATAGCTCTGCGATGGAACTAATAATAATTTATAGTTGATTTAAAAAAATATCCACATTTTGTTCTCGTAGCGTTCGTTTATTGAAAAAAATGGAACTGAAAACGTGCTATTGGTTTATCAACTGGTGAAAAAACTAAAATGAGATAACTGCTTGTACTTACCTTAAATGTTTTAATTCCAGTTTAGATGACAATGAAGGTAAAATAAATTTATAAGAATGTTGTTAGTTTAATATCATTTATAATTTTATTTGTATTGAGTAAAATACATTTCCAACTTTTATTAAATAGAATGTACACAAAACATTCTTTCGAATGAGACACCTTTTTTTTAAATAAAAAAAGAATAAATTTTTATACAAGAGTGTTATATATATAATTTATAATATATTTATATAATAATATCGGAAATGAGAAGAAGAGAAAACATTTAATATTACAAAAAAAAAACTTATAGTGGCTAATATATTACAGATCTTTGGTTGCACTAGCCAATCGCCTTAAATTACAAATAATAATAGTAATAATAATTACAATAACGAAATAAAAATTAAAAAATTCACACAACAAATTTACTGCACATTGGAAAAAGAATTAAAAAAATATTTTTATTAATTGGTAAAAAAATATCGGAAGTCAATATAATTAAAATTAGAAGAAAAAAACAAGAAACGAGACAAAATAAACATTTATATTATTTACAATAATAGAATACCTATACACAGAGATTCATAGAGCATATCTTAATGTTAATAGAATTTATATATATATATTTTTTTATGTATATATATAATATATATTTTGAAAATATCCCATCGTATCTTGAGACTTATATTAAATGCTACGTTTTTATTTTTATACGCAATAACTTTAGCAGTACTAAGTAAATAGTTTTTCATATCAAATGGCTACGTTATTGTCAACAAATCTTATACATATATTACCTTTTCGATCGCGCATTGGAAATTATACATTAGGTACATAATTTGGAATGATTCAATTATATTAGAAAAAAAGGTTTGTATTCCGTGTATTATAATAATATATATTATTTTTCTTTAAAGTACTATAAAATATCTTAATTAAATTGGTAACAGAACCACCGTGTTAACTTACGTAACTATATTTCTTAATTAAATGCTTATAAAAGTTAGTTGTAATTTATTATTTTTTTTCCATTTTTATTTTTTATAATAACGAGTTGCACCATTTGTTCATTGTATTGTTGAATCTATCAGCACTATGTATTGTCATGTAACACCTCAAAAATGTCATTTTAGCGGCTTTAAGTTTTCGCCCCCTTATTATTGTACTGTTTTACTTCATTTTTTTTTAATATAATCAATTTTAAACAACAAAATAGTAATTAATAGGCAGGTTATACAATACACACTATTCAACTATATATTCAATTTTCATTAATCGATGTATTGAAACCAAAAGTTTTTCTTTATTCGTTGGTGTATGGCACTTTTAATAAAAGCAACTATATTACAATATCTACAATTCGATTGGATTTATTAAAAAAATAATCTCAAATCACATTGAATTGTTATTCTTTTCTCCCTAGTATCAGTATCAAAATCGACTATAGATTAGGTTAGCCGCAAATAAGCAAAATTGTAATTAAGAAAATTTTGTGTGCAGATTACGATTTATAGGTTGCTTCTTTAAATTTAAGCAATGAGTGTTAAATATTATTAGAATTCTATTTATTTTATTGAAACTTCGTTAATCCATTTCAAAATGGTTGCCATGAGAATCAATTTTTTGACATTCCACAAAGTAACAACTTCCTCCTAAAGTCGATTCTGATAATTTCGCAAATTGCAATTGAAAACAAAATTCATCACAAGCAATTTTATTTCGAGATAAAATAAAAATGCAATTTAATCACGAAAACGAAACCAACCCCTGTCGCTATCGAAAAATTTTAATTCACACTATAACAATAATTTCAACAAATTTTTAAAAACAAACCAGTCCGTGACAATTGGTTTCGTTCTTATTTTTTTTCCGTAAGATATTCACTAATAAAATAATATTAAAATAAAATAATAAAATTACAATTTAGCATTGCACTGGCTGACTTAGAGTTGTAATCAAAATATATTGTGAAATTGCTACGCGTGCCCATGCCTGCTATTTGTTTTTTTGGTACCTACCCGGAAGACAGTTGGATTAAAAAACGCCCAGCAACTGTACGTGCGCGTTCTGAGTATATTCAAACAGGTACCAGTTCGGTTATATTTACACAAAAAATAAAATAAACTAACCAACAATAAAAAATATATAATATATAAAAATAAAAAATAATGTACGGTTTGTTTCTTTAATATTTGCCTTGTGATGTTGCATTGAATTATTAAATATACCTTAACTCTTAATATATACTTATAATATATATTTATATGTATTTTTTTAAAATAAAATATTTCAAATAATTGCAACTTTTCATAAATATCAATTTTTAAATTCTCTTAGTTTTTTTTTGCATGGCATATATATAGAGTATATACAATCATTATTTTTTTGTGTCCCAACCACTTACAACTATTTACTCTCTGTATGGTTTGCAGTACGAATAACGGTGGTTCATGTGCTGGCTGTACGAACCCGAATGAGAAAACCTCTTTAGGCATTTGCCGCACTGGAACGGCTTTTCACCACTGTGGAGACGTTTGTGTTCAGTTAGGTGATGCTTGTGTTTAAATGCCTTCGGACATTCATCGCATTTATGTGGACGTTGGCCTGCAATAATAATAATAAAACATTATTGTGAGTCTCACATTTTATAAGCACGTTGTTGAAGTGAAACTTCTCATAGTAGAAATTAAGCATAAAAATGATTTGTCGTCGTGCTAAAAATTCAACAAATATCTAAATACAATACAATATCAATTATTTTGAACCAACTTGTATCAAATATGTTCATTATTTTGAACAACTATGTATAAAATATAACAAATCGATAGTTTTAAGAAATTTAACAACCCTATATAAAATATCTAAATCACCCTGTAATAATTATATAAATATATCCATCATTATAACTATTTTTCCAAGAAATTCATTAAATATAGAATTATTTTGAACTATCCTGTATAAAATATCTAAATATGTTTGTGATTTTGAACAACCCTGTATAAAATAAACAAATCAATTTTTTGCGAGAAATTCATTAAGTATTAAACATGTCAATTATTTTGAACAACCTTATACAAAATATTTAATTAAGTCCTTTATTTTGAACCACCCTGTAATAAATATCTAAAAATATTCATTATTTTGAACAAGTTTGTGTTGCATATAACAAATCGAATGTTTTTTTTCCAAGAAATTCATCAAATTATCCAATATTCAATTATTTAAAATTTCCCTGTATAAAATATCTAAATATGTCCATTATTTTGAAGAACCCCGTACAAAAAATAACAAAACCAAAATTTTTTTGCCAGAATTTTCATCAAATATGCAAATATCTATTATTTGGTATGACCCCGCAGAAAATATTGGAAGTTTTATTTTGAAATATTTCATCAAATGTCGAAACTATTTTTAAAAAACCTGTATATATTTATAACAAATAGTATTTTTTTGCAAGAAATTCATCAATATTGAATTATTTCCATTATTTTAAGCAACCCTTTATAAAATATCTAAATATGTGCATTATGTTGAACAGGCCTGTATAAAATATAATAAATTGGAAGTTTTTTGCAAAAAAACTTCATCAAATATCTAAATGTCAGTTATTTTAAACAAGCCTATATAATATATGTAAATATGTCCTTTATTTTAAATCAAAATATAACCGTTATATTGAAGAACCCTCTATAAAATATAATAAATCGCGTGTTTTTTGCAAAAATTTCATTAAACATAATATCTAAAATTTGCCTTTTTCCAAAAACAGATTTATATTTTTGCTTAAAAAAAAATATATATAATCTTCAGAAAAACAAAATTGAGACCTCTTTTCAAGTTTTTTGTTTTTAGGTTTTTTATGCAAAAATGGGCTTATATAAACAAAGAGGGAAATTAAAAAAATGCAGTTTTAATTTTGATGATTTTTTTGTGATTTTCATACTTAAATAAAATAAATAAATAATATTTTCAAAAACCCCTTCGAAAAATAATTGAAACTTTTAAGTTAGATGGTTTGTTTCGGAAAAACTAAAAAGAATTAATTATGGTGGTAATTATTTAAATATAACTAAAATAAAACTTTTTTTTTAAATTGAGAAATTTGATCTTTGGAGACAAGCTTGGTATTTTAAAAAGAAACTCGTAATCAAAAAAACGAATTTTGAGATTTTTAAAAATTTGCGTTTTAACTTTATTTTTGCTCTATCAAGAAGTTTCACAAATATAGATTTTAAAGTTTTTTCTTTTTTGTTTTTTGAAAAATAAAAAAATCAATATCGATTATGTGTTTTTATTTGATTAAAAAAATAAAAATATTTTTGCCTGTTTCAAGAAAATGAATTTAATTTGAAAAAATAACTTTTTTTAAGAAAAATAAAAAAATATCACTAAAATATTTCTTTCAAAAGAATACTTGCAATAAACTTAAGAAAAATGACGAAAAGTTGCAGTACTTTAATTTTTTTTTATTATAGATGTGACATATAAGAGCGTAGCGCAAAAGAATAATACATTGAGTTGCAAAAACTTGACAATGACTATTCATAAATAGTCGCTTGTTCTCTTCATTTTTACAATTCAATGTACCAGTTTTTATCGCCGCTCTTGTAGCTTATTATTGCACCAACATAAACGCAATCTTAGATTTAAGTTTTAAATTAGCATTCAACAGTTTTAAAATAATTTTCAACACGTTTCTTAGAATTCTGTTAAAAATAATTAATTTACCTGAATGTTCATATTTGTGTCTTGCCAGAGAGCTCTGCTTGGAGAATGCCTTATCACATTGATCACAAGTGAACTGTCCTTCCATCTCCACTTCCTGGTTTCCGAGCATTGGACTGCCTAACCCCTTCATAACCATTTGCGACATCTTGTGCCTCTTGCTTGGACTCATGTCATCTTCATGCATATCCATACTCATATCACCATTTTCATTTAATTGCCTTTTATCTGAATTGGGACTTATACTTGAGATCCGATTGCTGATGAGTTGCGTGAGTGAGGGTAAGTCAGTGCTGAGTTGCATCAGTCTTTCCATAGGCACCAGCCCCATATTGGATAAACCCATACGGCCAGGTTGCGCCAAAATTTGAGCTAAACGACTGCTGTTGTTGAAATCAAGCGGCGATGGCGATCGCCTATGTTCTGATGAGCTATTAGACGCCGGGTACCGATATTGGGCTGGAAAATACTGGAAGGGCGTGGGACTACGGGACGATTTATGACTTAAGTTGACAACCTCCTCTCCGGAATCGGAGTGGTGGTTGATGGAGGCCGGGCGATGCGGACTGCTAGCCGGCGAGGACTCCCGCGACGGTTCCTTTTTCGTCGACAGATCCAACGGCTGTTCAGAAGTGTACTGTTGCTGCTGCGGGGATTGAGCAATAGGGTAACCTCTCTGAGCCAAAAATTGAGAATTGGAAGGCACCACTGTTGCAGGAAATCTCGGCATAATCGAAGGTGTACTGTACGGCACCTGAATCAACCTGCCTTCCCTGCGATCTCGAGCGCGAGTATTTTGAAACCAGACTTGCACAACTCTAACCTGGAATCCAATTTGATCGGCAATTTTAACAAGCTCCTCCCTCTTAGGCCTCGGATTAATCGCATAGTTATCTTTAAGTACCTTCAATTGTTCATCAGAAATTAAGGAACGCACCCGTACTTTACGTCCATCCTCAGTTAATTGATCGGTGGTCGTAACAGATTCGCTATCCATTTCATAATCATCATTTCTATCGTGATTTTTATCAAAATCGTCCTCATTTCCGCTTAAAGCTCCATTTGCTCCGTCGGTATCACTCTTGGTATTCACTGCATCTTCTAATTTCGCAGCTAATCCTTCGCTTTTTACACTGACTTCACTACATTCGTGGTCATCGAGATTCGATTGGTTCTGGAACGAGCGTTTGCAGTTTGAGCAGGTAATTTCTAAAGGGGAATGTGTTGACCTAAGGCTTTGACTGTCGCTGGAGTTGTCCGAAAATTTCGCTTGCAAATATTGTTTGGTAACGTTGGCATTTACCGTTTCAAGGATACGCTTTACCGTGTCCAAATCTCTCGATTGTTCTAATTTTATGTCAGTTTTAACGTCGGTATCTTCGTCCATTACAAGATCGCCGCAACTCGACGAATTGGATTTGTTTAAGTTTTCCCCATCTTTTGCGTTATTTTCGCTTTTAACTTCTTCGATGCTGGTTTCTTCGCTTAGTTGTCGCTTGATTGGTTGCACGCTTTGTAGACGTTCTAATAGGCGTCCAAAATCAGGTATGGAGTACGGGAGAGGATGGCCATTGGCATTTAACATGCCAGGATTCATATAGAACGGGATGGCAGGATTAGAGGCGGCTAGAGAATTTTGGAGAAACGCAGCAGCCGCTGCTTCCGTATATTTTGGTAGGATCGGAAGATAAGCGTTCTGGTTCGTTGTTGTAACATTGTTATTTAACGGATTTACGGGTGAACGTTTGGGTCCTCTTGGACTTTGCGTTAAGCTCTTATCCATAATGGCGCTGGAATTCGGGGCCCTCGTTCTGCCCAATTTTAGATTCATAACTAGGCATTTCTTTGATGTCATGTGACTAGAATATGAGCCGGAATGTGAGAACCTTTTGCCGCAGTTGCCGCATTCAAAAGGTTTCTCGCCGCTGTGTATTCTTATATGTTCCTGAGAAACAAAAAATAATACTGTAGCAAAAAAAAACTTAATAAAAAATATTAAGCTAACATAATGTATAATGTAATGCGTCCCACCACATTTTTTTATTTGATGTTATGCACCACTTGTACATTTAACTTTAATTTAGTTTTTAAACATATATAGCCTAATAGCAATTTCGATGCCAGTCAAAGGTTAGACTTTTTGTCAGTGCAATTTTTGCAAATATCGCTTCATTTTTATCGAACTAAAGATTATTCAAATTATTAAACGTTATCTAGTTATTTGGAAGTGCTCAGACTGAAGTGGCTGTTATCTAAAAATACATTCTGCGACAGTTTAGACAAAAAATCATGAAGATGTTCTAGAGCAGCAGTGAAACACGTTATGCCAACATTTCGTGATAGAATTTAATAAAATTATGTCAATTCTTTTCGGTAGCAATAACACAAAAGGTTATGTTTTCTTCGTTTCTGATAATTACACATCCGCGATTAGAAAAAAGTAATCGCTTTCAAAATTCCTCAGAAGCCTGCCACTTTAATGATTTGTGTAAATACTCAAAATTATTAACAACTGCCAGTTTAAATTCGAGATAACTCATTTAAGAAGTGTCTAGTGAGTATTTCAGCTTTGTACATTAATTATTAAAGTTTTCCCATCCGCTCCATTAAACACCTGATAAAAAAATGTGCACAGCTGAAATAGTGACACAGATCTTAAAAATGAGGTGTTACAAGGTGGGTCTTCAATATGGTGATCAGATTATAATATTGATGAAGGAAGATACTATTAATTTGTTTAAAAAATGGTCCAGAGCATCATATAGAACTGAAAAACTCTGTGAATGTGGCGACAGACAAGAGTCTGTGCGTCGAAGGTGTACGATTTGTGGGCAGTGTGACCTAAGGTTAAGGGCGGATACAGCAGAAGATTTTCTAGATCCGTCCTTGCCTAAGATTGCCAGAATTTTAGAATTATCGCAATTTTGGCGATGCAAAATAATATTTTTGATCTGACGACTGGTATTTGTTTTGGCACTTACGGTATGACTATTGGAGTCAAAACATTGCCGAAATAATATGTTTTTTAAGATTGAAAAAGCAGTACTTTCGTAAAACACCGCGGGACGATTTTTATCAACGCACAGATTATTTAAAAAAAACGACGTTTGGTCATCACATTCGAAATTTTAAAAGGTTTTTCTTGGAGTGCGGGAGAAAACTAACACATCTGTTAAAAGTATCTCAGAAGATAGTTCCATCAAAACAAAAATTTATCTGTTTCGGGAGTTTTTATTTTGCTGAGATTTTCCGAGATATTTAATAATAGCAAACCTGTTAAAAGCGAATTTTGTGATATAATGTACTTAATTTGAAACATCTTTCTCATAAACCCAATGCTTTTTATATTGGTTATAGCGAACGTGCTTGTAAAGAACTTTGGCATAAATAATAAAACAAACCGAGATGAATATAAAATCGGCACAATTTTCTGCTAACAACGAACTTTTTGAGGTCCCGAATTATAGATTTACGCGGTATTTTCTTGGCATTGTTTACGACGTATAAACACCTATGGAATATGAACAAAATGCATTTTTGTCTTCTATTTCAAGAAAAAATGATTTCTAATAAATCCTCTTACAAATATTTCATTTCTTTTAACCAACAAATTCTTTTTTGTGAGGTTTTGTAAAGTGTTACACACATTTAAAACGTAACACCGAATATATTAATAAAGTGTTTTAATGTATTGCAAAATATATTATGTTAAAATATTTATATATTATTATGTAAATATGTACATATATTTAATATGAAAATTATAATCTTTCTATATTTTGTAAATGTAAAAAAAACGAAGCTTTCACAAACGTTATTTTTTTAACGAACTAGTTTTGGTACATTTTCCTAGTTCGTTATAAGCAGATTTTACTTTATCTCTCAATTTCGATAATCATCAGTAGCATCACATACAAAATATCAAATTAACGTTTTGGTAATTCGAATGTCAATCATTCGAGTGATTCCGAATGAAAAACGGTATGTCCCCATTCGAAAGAATTAATACGGATGTAAAATATTTTTTTGAAAAAATTAAACGTAATAATTATGACTTACCTTGAGATGATGTTTGAATTTAAAGGCCTTATCGCATTCCGTGCATTTGAATTTTCTTAGTACCGCACTCTCATCGTGGCTGATCATGTGTCTCTGTAGGCGGTAGACGTTTGCAAAGGTTTTATTGCAAATTTTACACGACTAGAAAAAAAGATGACACAATCAGAAATATTCGAAAAAATCGAAATTTTTTTGGGCAGAAATATGCATGTTGAAACAAATTTGACTGGAAATAGAAGAATCGGCTGCTGACCTAAATGGATTTATGGCTTGTTTTAACTACCGCGAGCTGTTTGTTAAGTGTCGCCCGCAAAACAAAACACTTCGATTAAGTCGGCGATGATTATTTGTGGAAGTTTTAACACGCGCATAAATTCGAATGTGGTATAAATTATGTATGACCGACTAGAAGAGTTTATTTTCCCGTTTTAATTTTAGCCCTGTTGCATTCGTTTTAATAAAATATTATTTCACTTGACAAGCGCTAAATTTAGACGGGAAAGAAAGGAAGAAAGGCCGCGGCAATTTATCCCCCATTGACAGGCGTTTGGAAGACTTTTAAATAAATTGTCATGGGAAAGCTAAGACAAAGGAAGCAAGCTTGCGCAATAGAAGAAGTGACATAAGATACAAAAAAAAAAACGCAAAACAAACGGTGAGCGTGAACTCTTTCACACGCTGGAGCCGAGCACATGTGGCGCCGTTTTTTCCTGGTCGCCTCCATCAACGCGTTACACATCATTCTACTTAAGTCCACTCTATTTACATTAAGCCACTTATCGATAAGTCGGGAAGTGAGGAAAAATGGACTGGCGATTGCAATTTGAAACAAAAAAATATATAAATAAATCCGAGCGGGAAAAATAAAATCAAGACATCACAAATTGATTTAAACTAGATTAAATAAATAAAGTTTAATAGGCCGAATTAAAAGTTTATCTATGAAGATTGAATGAATTAATGCGTTACACATCATTCTACTTAAGTCGTGTTATCGATGAAGAGTGGGGAAAATAATAGTGGGATTGGAACGCGACCGGGCTATTTCAATTAAAACTAAAAGTTTAATTAAAGCATCTTATGATGTTACGCAAACACTTCTGTTGACCCCGAACCCCCATGCCCTTTCAATTCGGTCATGTCAAATAGTGTGTATTTATAAATTAATTTGTTACTTACCACTTGAGCGTTCGGAGAATGTAGCAGCTCGTGCTTCTCTAATTGGTCTTTGCTTGTGAAGGATGTGTTGCATTGAGAGCAACCGAATGGTCCCCCGGGTCCAAGCAAGCTAGGCGTAGGAGAGACTGCACTAGGTGCCGGTTCCGCGCAGGCAAGATCCGGGTGCTGCGACTCCATATGCTCCTTAAGCGACTGGAACGTTTGACATCCCTTCTGGCAATGCGGACACTTGATGATGTATTCCGAACCAGAGCTGGCCTCTTCCTCTTTGATTACCCCATTTGCCAGGGATGGAACTGCAATTAAATCACCATATTAATAACGCAAACACACGCAACTAATTCATAATAAAATTACTGGCACTAATCCCGATCGCTTCCATATCATTTGACATTTGAATAGTATTAAGTCAACTTCAATGTGTCAGTACAAAGAATATTTCATTACTAAAGAGAGGTAAACGCTTTGTTGTCCCATGATTACAATAAATGAGTCAGATACACACACACTTCCCGGTGATAAGATATTGCTAATTCTTCGGTTTCGCAAATATAACTAGCGCGCACGATTAGGTGCAGAGGTCGAAGTCTAAAGAGGTGGAGGTTAATGAGATTTGTTTATAGGATACACAATTTCGTGATAAGATTAAGGGCCACATTTTGCAAACAAGTCATGGGAAAAAATTTACTAACGCATCCAATAAATGTGTCGATGCTGCAACAATAAGGTATAATAATATAAACAATTAATTTAATAAATAAAATAATATAATCAACGCGATAATTAATATTCTCACGCTTTTTAGATTAGAATTGTTGCGCAACATTAATTACTTCCAGGAGCGCTTAATTTTTATTAAATTTCATTTTCTAACTGCAACGTTTTAATTAGAAACGATTAAGGGGCGACTCGGGGCAATTTAAAAAATGGTTTTATTGGATCAAATAGGGGTGGCATTAATGGGGTTAGCAAGTTTGGTTGCCTATATGCTAGATTTCCCCAATTTTATTGATGATTGTATTTCACTTTGATGGTAATAATTTTATGTGGGTGCTTTAAAAGGTGGATGCCATTAAAAATAAACACCTCCCAATAAAAGTTTTTATTGAGGAGGCTCTTAGTTTTTATTTTTATGCGGGCGCGCTTTAAATTTCATTCGGAGTGAGAGAAGAGGAAAAAGAAGAAGATCCTCGTTATAAAAAGCATATTTAATTTGTTTCAGAGTATCGCTCTATCTGTCTATTGGTTAATAGGTGAAGCAGTAAATATTTATTATGGCAAATAAAACTTGTTTTAATGTGTGGCCGTTTTATTATATGTAAAAAGTTTAGATGATCTACCGCATTCGAACACTGAGTCATATTTTGAATAAAAAAACAAAAAATTTCTTTAATAATTTTATAAATTATTTTCATTTATTTAAATTAGAGCATCAAAATTAGATTTAAATAAAGTACTATTGCTATATTGTTAATTCGTTGATTTTATTAAAGCCGATTTTTCTTATTCAAATTATGTACTATTACCAAGAGATTCTCTGTCTATATGGTTTACAATATATCTGCGACTATTAAAACTTTTAGTAAAACATAGATAATGAGGATTAAAAACAACTGCTGAATTATTTGTATTATAATGTCCACAAATCAATTGAAAACGGCTAGGATGTGAATAAAAAAATATTTTTTTGTTATATATTGTAACAGACGTTTCGGAAATCAACTGTTTCCTTCTTCCTTCTTAAGTGTTCAATATACAATTTTTTATGACTAGAAATTATCATTCTGGATGGACAAATTCCATTTATTTATTGTAAATTAAAAATTTTTAAATTCAAATATGGATTTTGATTTTATTTAAACGTCCAGTAATATGAATTTATTATTAAAAAATTCGACGGTTTTTTTGGACAATTCCATTTTATTTTTTAATAGTTCTAAATAAATAATAAATAATAAGAAGAAGTAATTGTTTTAAAAAACCGTTTTTAACAAATAAAATTCTTCGTGTAAATCTACCGATTCTTCTGTAGTCAACGGTTGTGTTTTTAGCTTAATTTTGTGAAAAAAACACAACCTTTCTCTTAAAAACTGCATTTATTGTATCTTGCACCCTTCATACCGTTGGTAACAAATTCAATTACAATTTTACCAAATTTCACAATTTCTCAATTTTAATATTTTTTATTTCGTTGAAATTTTAAAGATTTTAAAAATTTTCATAAAAACGAATAATTTCACGTTTGATTGAAATTATTTTATTTTACAAAATCCTACAAATATTGAAAATTGTCATATAATTTTATAAAATTTTCGTAGAATTTCACAAATTAAACAAATTTTACTAAAAAACTATAGAATTTCACAAAATTTAACAAAAAAAACCTTTACATTATATTACATTATATTATATTATATTATATTATAATCATGTTATAGTGAGTATTCTGTACATGTTTGAGAAAATCAATTTTTCCATAGACAGATTAATAGAAATTAATTATAGCTCAATTTTTAATCAATGCTGGTTTAGCTTAAAATAATAAGCTTAATAAGAAAATAGTGATTGAGATATGAATCAGAGGAAAAGGTTTAGTAAGTAGTGACGCATGATGACTCAGTATAGGTATATTCGATTCTATTACTTCAAAATGTAATAATCTTGCAACTTGGCAAAAACAATAAATTTTATTTTAGAATGCCACAATACAAACAAATTAAAAGAAATTAATCTGCAATGCAAAAAAATAGGTACAAAATAAATATATTTGTTATTAATAAAATAAATATTCATATTTATAGTACATATAAAAGTAATAAACTCAATTTAAAAATATTTATATTTCAAGGTAATGAATATTATTTTTTAATAAAATTTGCTTCCAATAAATAAATTAAATAAAATATTTATACATTTTAGTTAGAATAATTTTGATTTCATTGCAAAATAATTTTATTATGTAATTTTATATTGAAAATCGTTTCCGCCCAAGAAGGAGATTTCCACCAATAATTGTTTAGAAAATTAAGAAGAAAAAAATTGCAACCACCGTTCAAATTCCTTACCCATTTGATATTACAAAATTTTAATTGAACATTATTGTAATAATAAAAGTAATTATATTTAAATATTATTATAAATAATTAATAGTTGAATGCGGCTTTTAATTGCAATTAGCCTCCCATTCATTTAAAAAACTACAAAGTCATTTTTCTTTAAATTTTAGTTCTTATTATGAACCGCATCTACAGGGTTATTTCCACTATTATTAATCTTTCTTCATTTAATATACTGTAGTGACTTTGTTTATATTAAAATTACTTTTTTTATTTTACAAATAGTTTTTTTCTAAAAAACAGCTTCTTATTTTGCTACTGGAGAATTAACTATTTTGATTTATAAGGTTTTAGAAATGAAATAAAATTGATCCAATTGTCAAAATGATTAAATTTAATAACAATCTTCAACGATTTAATAGTTGAAAATGTGCTAATAATATATAAGCTTCATGCTGAAAGCAAAGTTCCAAATTGATTAGATGAAATGAAGTTAATCCGTTACAAAATAAATAATTGAAATGTTGAAAAATTATTTATCGGAATTGACAAGAGTGAAAAATAGAGAATTTTACAATAATAAAGATGTATTGTAAACTAAGAAAAAGTAAACCAAATTGATTGGTTGTTGAAAGGCGATTTACAAACTCCGATTGGTTCGTGTATTGCAGGTATATCTGCTTGAAAGCAAAATGAATGCACAGGTGATTAAGTGTGAGTGAATTGGGGGAGTAGCGATAGGTAGACAGATAATGCAGGTTGATTATACACCTAGAACATTTTGCAATGGCCGACGACTTCATCGTAAAATGGTTGCTACAAAGCTGGTAATAAACGATTTAAATTAAAAAATGTTAATGATTAGAATGTCTGTTCTTATTAAATAATAAAATTGTTATTAAACATTTAAAAAAATATAAATGGGAAGAGAATATAATATTTCTGTTCCCATTTATACTTCTTTCATAAATTGCCTATACTTATGTGAAGTTTTTGTAATTTTATAAAATTCTATGCAATTTTAGTAAATGTTTGATCTGGTTTAATTAAAAAATAATGGAATACTGTAAAATTTTAATGAAACCTTAATAAAGCCCTGTAAAATTGTAATAAAATCTCGTAAAATTTTGATAAAAAAATTTAGTGAAATATAACCCATTCCCAAAATGTGAAAAAATTGCCTATAAATCTACTTTTGATCTTAAGAATGCACAAGTCCTTTATAATAAAATCAATTTATAAAAGCCGGCTTCCCCCAACATCTAAACATTCAAAATTCGCATTCGAAATTTAAAAATCTGATAATGCAATCAATAATTATATTACAATAAATAGATCCTACGGCAAAATATAAAACTCCGGTAGGAAAAACAAAGTTGTGTCTACAAAGCGGAAAGTACGGCATAATTGAAAAAACCAGCAGTTATAAAATCCAATTGCAAAAAATATTTAAAAAAATATTTTAACCAATTTAAGTTTATAAACCGAGCCGTAGCGTAGGACAGGTTTGTAATTGAGTAACGTCTGCAAGTGCACTTTTTAACAAGGTTTGAATACTTTTTATTTCTTCAACCGGCACAATTTCGTTTTAAAAGATATTTATGACAAAACAAATTAGTCGACTTTGATTTTGACACATGAGAGACGCAGTTTCTCAAATATGATAAATTCGTGTAACTTTCTACGCTTTGTAAGAAAAATTTTTTTTTTTCGATGTTCTTCAGATTGACCGAAAAAATTGAAAAAAAATGTATAATACTCTTGTATTGTTAATTTGTAATGTATATCAATATAAAACTCCCAAGATATTAAATTTCTTAAAAGATCAATGTTTTCATTTTTTCTAAAAGAACAATATAGGGTTTTAATTAATAAAATTAATTTGAATTATTGAATAAAACGTTCACAAAATATGAATAAACTAGTTTGTTAATGAACGCGATTAATAATCGTGACAAATTTGTTCTGTTTGCTGTTTATTTGAAAATATATATTTTATTGATTTATTTTAAGGACATTCAAACAGCACCCAACAATAACTCAAAAAAGGGCTAAGGAATTCCAACATTCTCAAGCTATTCGTTAACAATTTAAATATTTATTTAATATTTCAACTGTATGTTTTAAGTAAAGAAAAACACTTGATATATCAGCGCATCTTTCCAATAAAAAATGATAAGTAATTTATTCTTAAATATTGGACAAGTTCTGATAATTATTTGAGAAATTCTATGGACAAAAGTAAGCCGATGTTAAATAATAAAATTTTAAAAAAGACATTCTATTTAATATAGAAACAAAAAAGAACATAATTAATATGTGCCTGCTAAAATTTATAAACAAAAATATAATATGAAATAAATACAATGAGAGTTTTATGTACCACAATTGCAACATTCTCCTATGAAAATTTACATGTAAAGTTCATCAAAGAAGTAATGGTCCATTGTGGTCAAAAATGAAAGATTTTAATATGCGAACAGTGAACACACTTTTCAATAAATAATTTAAACATAATACTGCTAGAACCATTTGCAAGATTTGAACTTAATAAGTATTTAATTAATTAAAAGAATAAAAAGAATGCCACAAAACATTTCAATAACTAGGTGAGCACTTTCAGTCGTATTAGTTATTTATTGCGTTCGTTTGAACACTACAGAATCGGTAAATCTCATCGACCATTATATTTTCATTTTCTAAAAATCACTTTACAGTTAACGTAAAAGAATTTCTTCAACAATTATTATTGTTTAATAATCAATAATTGAGTCAAAAGAAAATTAAATATTAACAAATTTTATTTTTAGACTTACATTTTGGTTGTAAAGTTACAAAATATATTTTTTTAATTTGCAGCTTGTACTAGACATGTACTTTTATTATCAACAAAGTGATAATACAAATATGTTTTCCGAAAATCATTTCACTGCTTATATACGCGAATTGAATGTGAATTTGAAGTCCGGTAATAGTTTGACAAGACACGTTTATGATTTATTTATTAAATTACTTGTTTGTAACTATAAAGTCTATAAAACAAAAAATTTGTATGTTTTGTTCAATAAAAATTTTAAAATTCCTATTTTTTAAAATTCCTAAAAAATATATATATTACATGTCCCTGAAATGTGTCACTAGACTCGCGTGCTTTAAAATACTCGGCACAGAGTATTTCAACATAACTCCTCACCGGTAATGTGTCATTTACCTGACTTTTATGTAAAACCATAAATTTATGTTAAATTGATTTTTAACGTTAGTTGAATTTCACTAAATTAAAACATATTTATTTATAGTGGCTTAATTAGAAATTAGTTACTGATTTAATATTTACGAAAACGCCGTCGCGTCGGTATCGTACACTGGCACATAAAATTCATAGCAATCTATTTTCCGTATTTCAATGTTATAGGACATAACCCGTTCGGAACATGCACACCAAAGTAATGTTTTAAATTATTTTGCAAAAAAAATCTTTCTCCGTCATTTGTAACTTTAAAGTGTATAGATTCAATTTCTATTGTTCAAGAAATTGATAGTTTAACGAAATATTGAGTGCACTACTATTCACAAGTATCTATAAATGTGTAATAGATTTGTAAAACAACAATGTACATATAAAATCTACACCCAACATTTTTGTTAAATAATTTAAAAAAATTGCAATTTTTTAATGATTTAAAACAATGAAATATAATCTACTTTGTGAAAATTAATTTATGTGCAGCAAGCAAAGCAACTAAGAAAAATCTTTTATTTATTGATAATGAATGTAAATATAATATATAATCACATAAAAATGACATTTTTAATATTGTATTTTTTTCTTCAAACTATTGCAAAACTGAATAAATTTGCAATAATAAAGTAACTAATATTGTCAGTATTTATTAAAATAATAAATATTTTTTGGCCTAATAACTTAAATGAACTCGTCCTCAAGAAAATGATTATTTTTATAAATGTTACAGCTCAAAACTATAAATAATTATATTGATTT
>JARJEC010146571.1:0-16111 GCA_030264575.1 Tachinus sp. AB-2021 | reverse complement strand
GCACTCAATCGGATGAGTTCACATGTATCAGTGCTGTTGGAGCAACAGCGAAATGTTTCATAATTATTATAATATATTTGTTGAAAATGCATTGCTGTGGCATAAAAATATGTTTTAAATAAATTTGTTGCTTAAATCAGTAGTAAAATGAAAAACTTTGAACAATTTTTTTGTTCTTTTATTATACGCTCTCTTGAACTTGATAGATTATTATATTTTAATTGTATTGACAATTCCAGATTCAAAACTAAGTTCAAAACTAACCCAACCTTAAAATTTGACTACATGAAAATGTATGAAATGTAAATAGTCTAAAAAATTAAAATTTTTAGCTCAAACAGAGAATATATTTTTTTTATAAAATTATCATATTTTTAACATCAATTGAGAAATAATTTAGTTGTTGTAATCACTTATATCGATAAGTTTTTTTTCCAACTCGCATGTTTTTCTCTCATAAATTGGACTTTTTGGTAGATGTTTTGTCATAAATAGAAAGTTATAAAATATCTTTGTTGTAAATCGGCATTTTTTTAGAGTTTTATTTTATAAATCACAATTTTTAGTAAATTTTATATTAATAGTAAATTGTATTATTTATATTTTCTGTAAATTGAGTAAATTTTCTTCTCAAAATTACCCCATTTTAATATTTTTTTCTTGTGAATTGCAATTTTTGTAAGCATTCGGTATAAATTGTGTTTTTATTGGTTTTGTAATTTCAGTCGCAAGGTTTAGTGATTTTCCAATAAATTAATTGTATTTTTGGAGATTTTGATTTGATAAATCGCCAGATTTACTAAATGTTCTGTAATAAATTGCATCTTTAATAAATTTTCACCGATAAGTCTCGATCAAAAGAATTACTTTTGGCATTATTCAAAGTTTTTGACTTAAAAAATGTGAATTAATTATATATTAATCGCATGAGAATTAACTAAATCGATATGGATAGGTTGGAAAGCAGCTAAAAAACAAATTTAAAAAATCAACAAGCTTTAAAGCTGAAAAATTATTTTAAGTATTTATGTAAAAAAATTCTTTTATTTCGTGTTTAAACTGTTTTTTAAGTCAAAACGCACAAAATTAAAACCATTCTTATTATATATTTGATGTAGCCTTTCGCCACCAGAACAATTTTGGTAAAGCATGCGTCAAATGGGGAATATGCCATGTCGCTTATGGGTTGCAATAGTGGCACAACTCAAAAAATGCTATTTTTGAAGTAAATACAGATCACAATGTGAGGAACTACGTTTTTCTAAGCATCTATACTGGCATATCCCTTAATCTTAATATTTAACTGCTAGATGGCAGAAGTGTCTCTATTGCATTTTCTAAATCAGTATTAATATGAGCTGCAATACTGACATTTCTTAGTATGTTTCAATTGCTTGGTGGAACACCTGCTTTTTCCAGGCGTTAATTGTGGCACATTTTGTGTTATGACGATGTTGCAGACATATATTGTTTTCTTTCGTGACACATTTTGTGTTATGTCAGTGTTGCAGAACGATTGTGTTTGACATTTGTTGTTCAGTTCAAATTGTGCCTATTCTGCTATTAATTTATGACTCAGATTTGTGAANGAAAATTAATGCTTGGCTTAAGGTGAGTAATGGTGGCAGTTTTTTTTAATTATCTGTCAGAGAATACTTATTAGGTAAATTTAACTTTCTTATTTTAAGATGTTGCTTTTTTTTCTATGATGATTAGATGATTTTCATTTTTAGTATAAAAAAATCTGAGAAATTAGGATAACTTCCAATAACACTACGAGCCAAACTGCAGACCAAGGAGAATTCCTTGATGAAACGTCATCAGTTATTGCTGATAATGGTAAGTATTATGAATGTAAAATTTTAATATTGCCACTTCAACTAAATTTCTGGTAAAAAAGTTGACATCAATCTTATTATTTTATTTTAGAAAACTTTAAAACTACAAAAAGAGAAGTAATGCAAGAAGATTCTTTAGTTTTATCAAACAGTAGCAGAAGAGAATAGATGATTCTGACCAAGATCCAAATTTTCCAGAATCTCAGTCTTCATCGACATCTTTATCATCAAATACCCCACAACATTCACTAGAAAATGTGATCAGGAGGTAAAGAGTCGGAAACGGAAAGCAGCTCCAGCCAATTGGATACGCAATCAGTTTATATTATTAAAAAACACTGGTAAGCCCTACAAATCTCTTAAAAAAAATACGACAGTTAGAGCAAAAAACGTACGTGCTCTTGGTGGTACGATAAGTTAAACAAAATGTTCTACTCAATTTTCTGAAGACTATAGGATATCCATTTTTCAGGCTATGGGAGATATAATTTAATAAAAAGCTTTGTTCGTCAGTCTATGCAAAAAATTCGACCGCAATATCGATAAGCCTTGCGAAAAGATAACAAAATTAGAAATCTTAATAGCGCTTTCTATTTTCAAGAAAATGGAGACAGAGTTAGAGTATGCACATTTTTTTTACTGCGGCCATTGTCATTTCTGTTAGATTTATTCGGACAGTAATTTCTAAAAATAAAGATTGCTTCTTAACCTCTGATTTAAGAGGCAAACACGAAAACCATGCGCGAGTTTTCGTTGAAATAAAAGACGGCATTCGAATCATCCATTCCTGTATTAGAAACTCATAACAATCGTGAGCAAAATGAAAAAAATGATAGCACAGTTGTATAAAGATTGCAAGGACCTGTGTGAAAAAGAGGGAAAGTGTGTTGGAAACTTAACCATGTACACGATAATATTTAACTACAAATTTAACTGTAAATTCTTTTCTCCGAAAAAGAACCAATATCTACAATGTGAAGTTACCTAAATCTAAGTTTTAGAGGATCAAAATAAAGCTGAGACAAAGCATCGTATCTATCTGGAAGAAAAGAAACTTAGTAGGAAAGTGGAAAAAAGGGATAAAACTCCATTACTGACTTATTTAAAGTTTTATGTTTTGATTTACTGGCTGCTTTGCCCACCCCACGTTGAGAAATATCATCATATTACTATAAATAAAAACTTGTGAGTTGCAATAAAGAGACTGGGTGACGTATATTGTTATCTATGACATGAAGGCAAAGGAAAAAAGGTTCGCCTGAGATTGAATTATGTTTGTTAAAATTTCTAGAAGAAGTTGTAACACTGATGGATTAGCAATAACACTATATTTTGTCAAATAAATTTGTTATTGCATGTTACCTATATGCTGTAGCAAAATTCAGAATTAAGTCTATTACACATAAATTCCTTGTTGTTGGGCACACATAAAACGAAGATGATTGTAATTCAATCAATGAACATCAAAAGATCTTTGAAATCAGGCCCAATCTACGTACCTTCCCAATATGGCTCTTTAATTAGAACGGCAAACAAACAATGCACTCCATTTAAACTTTTTGAAATGGGATACAAAGACTTCTATGATTTAAAAGATCTTACATGACCTGACTACCTGTAATTTTACTCTAAATACTAAGAATAAAACAGTTAATTTGAACAATATTTCAATAATAATGATAGAGAAACTATCATTGGATAAGTTTTTTTTACAAAACTTCTTACAAACAAATAGATTTTGAAACGGTCAACATTAACGCGCCAAGAACCAGGAAAAAATTAAATTCATTTGATGCAGCAACGTTGAAAAAAGCTTACAGCTTAACCCAATATCTAAAAAGAAATTTGAGAATTTACTAAGTTTAATTGCCAGCAATGCGATGCCAATATGTTACTCAAGTTTTTACAATAGTCTTAAAATTGAATCTAAATATTAAATATTTAGCTTTTAAATCCATGAAAACTATTTTGTTGTTTTTCCTTAGAATTGTATTGGTACTTACTTTGTTCTAATTCTACGGTTTTAAAAGTATGTTCTTACTTCCTAATACAATGTTTTTTTAGTTTACTGTAGGTATGTACTCATTAATTTAGTTATTAGAGACATTCTGTTCAAACATGCTCATTTGTTTAACGTTCTATGGAGTTCTTGTTACAAAGTGTTATGTAAGTTTATTCTTCAATAAAGTTTAATTTCGTATTTGCAATTTTGTTGTTACTCCAAGCGTTAATCAAATAAATAATAAATTTAAAAAAAAATAAATAAATAAATAATTCATAAGATTAAAAAAAGCACTATGGAGGGGAAACTAAAAAACTAAATGTATCTAATTATTAACTGAACCCTTGAGGAACGTCATACGTCATACCTAATTTTCATTTATACACTTAAATCTTTATTTTATAAATGAAAACCACTTTTACGACAATAACATATTTAAACTCATTTATCTTCAAACTTAATTTTTTGAGTTGTACCACTATTGCAGCCCATGAGCGATGTGTTCCATATTTTGTGTCTATTTATGAGAATTTTGAAACCTTATGTACATCTGTACAACGTTTCTAGAACGTAAGAAGATGTACCCAGCTACACTTGGTATAACTTTTTCTAAAAAAATTTATTTTATTTTTATATTTGATGTAGAGTATATACTGAAATAAAATACTATGTATTTTGTAATGTATCGCTGTTTTTAAACAGAGTTTTGTTTGTAAAATTTACCTTTTTTTATATATGTATTTATGTGTTAAAGTTAGGCCTGTTACTTTAGAAATTTACCAACTATTTCCACGGATAAACACTTGACATTTTATTAAATTGAATAAAATAAATAAATTCTTACTACCTAACTAACGAAATATTTATTTTTCCACAATAATATTTTTTATATTAATTTACATATTTTTTAGATCAAAATTTTGTGTTAAAAAAAATTGTCTGTTTAGTTCCATGAATATTATTGTTATTAAAACTGCTTATACCAACAGTTTTAATTTATGTAACCCGCCCAGCTATTATGTCATTAGGAGGTTCTATGTTAACCCAACTATTCATTATTATTATTTGACAATAGCCATTTAATATGTGGGAGATAATTATCCAAATTAACTAGAGGTTGCAATGCGTACTAAAACTTTTCCTTTCTCCCTACCCGCGATTTATACAAAGCGTATAATTTGCAATTCTTAATAAACAATAATCAAGTTACCAATGTATGACAGTTATATTTCAAAAGACATGGATTTATTAACATTAATTTATTTGTCAAATATAAGTGTAAACAAATTGTTGCCAACTTATATTATCGATATATGCAATAAAATAAATATTTGCAGAATTACTTGTATCCTCGATTGAATCTATTGTATTCCTTGGTTCAAATTCATTATAAATAATAATTTTATTGTCCCGTTTTACATTTAATATTAGTTTAATTGCAATAAATCAAAGAAAATTACTCCTATCTTCTCACCAACTTAACTAATCTTAACCCTCTCCCGCTCTCCCGGAAAGCACAACTAGAGCAGATTTGCACGATATTTTGCAAATATCACGCCTCTAGCTTATAAACTTTTTGACTTTTTGAGTAATTCTAAAAATTCTAATTCTAATTCTTAAAACCATATAGGTCGATTTTGGGGGCCTCAAAATGAATATTTCCTTTACGAAGGAAAAGTAAAAAAGCAAAATATCTATAAATATTATATCAAACTTTTGGAGAAAGTTTATATTTTAAATAAATTATTATTCATCACTAGAATTTATTTGTAATATTTTTAGAATAATTATACACAACGGCCCTCCAACTTGACTTAATCTTAATGCTTCTTTTTTTTCAATCTTAGACTAGCATTTAGCAGAATTTTACTATTTCTTATATTTAAAGTTGAATAAAAGAAATGCAGCAAATTAAGTTAAACTATTTCCATTTCTAACATAGCATATTAAACTTGTTTACTATGTAGACTTTCACCGGTGCTTGTTATTTGTTTACCTATTAATTGAAAATGTGCCTGATCACTCAAAAAATCGTTTCATTAGGTAAAGTGTTAATTACAATTTTATATGCATTAATTCAATTGTTTTAATAATATTTTGACAATTCCTATACAAAACCATTTTGTTTGCATAATGCTATAGATCCTGTCGAAAAACTCTACGCACACTCCATCCAAAAATAAAAAGCCGTCGAATGTCTGTTTGCTGAACGTCTAGGTAATCATGACACTGAGCAATTATTTATCTTAATATTTTCCTGTCTGTTAGCTGTCAATCTTCTTTTTGATTAGAAGACCATATTCTATGTTCTTTACTCACAAATTAATTAGTTTAATTAGTTTTTACTTCACAAAGTCTATATCAAACAAAACTATATTTCTTTTTACCACTTGCACTGACACTACCCTCTCGTTTTGGCTGATCAAATTTACGAGATCGTATTCAAAATATTGCCAAACAATGATAAAGTTTGGAAAATGTGTCAAAATTGTTGAAAAAGTTGTAGATATTTGGAAAAAATCCAAAATAAAAATGATGTCGCGGGATGCCTGGTAAATGTAAAATAGCAAAATCCATTTTTCGTAAGAAGCTTCGCGTTTTACTGGTTCATATGTTAGTCAGAATATTGATTATCACAATCACTAATATAGATTGTGGTTCCAGTGCGAAATCAGTGCTGTTAAAGCTTGCTCATTACCAAGGTGAAAATGACAAACTTTTGTCGTAGCGCGCCAGATGTTTCACATAAAAAAAAATTAATTTATTTTGCAACTTTGTTTTGGACTTTTTTAAATAATTTATTCTGCCGAAAACAAACATTTTATTTTTTTCCTTTTTCCACTAGAAACAAACACAAAAAGAGGAAAAGAATACAAAAAATTCCTATCGGTTTCAAAAAATAGATACAAATAAACAAACATTTACTGAACATTTGTGTTTGATGCGCTAAATACATCAAACACAAATTCTTTTTACTCGTAATCCTATGACGTACATACGCACCAACACTTTTGTATATGTTTATGACATATTATGTATATAGATAAATAATTAATAAACGTGAACAACAATGATGTATTAATTATTAAACAATATTATAAATCATAATTTAATAATATAATATAATTATATTAATTACAATAAAATTTCAGTGTTTTTCTATTAATTAAAAATATTTTGAGATGATATGATAATGTAACTAACTAACACACAATATATAAAACTGCAATAAATATAACCCCTAATTATTTTATTATCAAGAAGCAGCATAAAATGCAACTCATTTATATTTTATTTTTATGGCATTCTAGAAGTCACACTAGCAACTTTAAACAATGATAGGAACATGGGCGGTCTTCTCTTGGAACCACAAAACTGTCACCTATATCATCTACGGCTCATTTTATATTAAATAACCTTGTGTACCTTCTTATACCGCGTGGATATTTTTAGTTTTGTTTCTTTTGTATTTTAATATGGAACATTTGAATTTTATACATAATATAAAATAAATATGTACAATTAGAAAATTGCTTTAACCAGATGTAAAATTGATATTTTTTTAAATGTCATTATAAAACAAGTTTTCTAGAATAGTGAATTGATAATTGGTGCATATAAAATATACAACTATAATGTTCAACTTATATGAAATTAATATTTATGCTGATTACAGATAATATCAGGGTATATTGATATCAAGGTGACCCTGTATCTAATAAAATTAACCAAACCTAAATTTTAGAAGCTATATAACTTAAATGATATAACAATATTTTAATATTCCGTTTTATATGGAATTACTATTTTTTTTTTAAATTTATTCCTAATATTATGACATTTTGTTTCAAAATGCTTTCCTGCGTATATAAAAGATGTTTTTAATGGGACATTTGAAAAACATCATCTTATAATATTTATGTTTGTCTGAGATGTCTATTAAAATATGGTAGGTATATTTACTTAGAATAAAAGTTTCCAAATTGTTATAAAATCAAAGTATGTACATTTTTTGACGTGATTGTAACTAGTTACAACTAATTAATTAAACACTCTTAAAAATACTAAAAAATAACATTTAAACTATAATATAATAATTTATTAATTATGCACCACTTTGTATGTAATTTAACGTTAACCACCAATTTTAAACCACCAATTTAGTAATTAATTGTTTTTGGTTTCGTTTTTACTAATTATTAATCATTTATTTTCTTCACTTTGGGCATTGAAAAAATATAATAGATAAATGACCAACTATATTAGCGTTAATATTTATTTATGAACAAGTAAATATAATCAGATTATTTTATTAATTTAAACAATCGATATCTAAACAGGTTACAGTAAACACACTATTGTATGCATGTTAAATTGATTGGTAAAATATAATAAAAATTAACTTTTAATTGACAAAACATGTGACCATTAAACTCATACAGTGCCTAATGTAAAACACAAACACGATAAAATTCTAAAAAATTTTAAGAAATTTTTTTTTAATTCATCTATCATTGTTGTTTACCTGTTATATATTTATATTTTTTAATAAGAGAGTAAGTTAAGTACAATATTTACAAACTAGCTCATTTTACTCGTCTACTTATTTGTTTTATTTAACTATCCTACTTCATTGTAATATTTCTGTTCCATTTCCAGTTTCTGCCCTTATATTACTTCATTTTTCTTTATCTATACTTAATAAAAAAATTGCAAACTTTTCACATATGTTCATTCTTTATGTTGTCACTCACTCTCTATTGATTTCATAGCAATATCTTGGTAATCATTTTTATATCATCTAATATCTCATTCCTTGTACTCAACCTGACCGCAAAGAATTTTATTACAATCACTATTCGATGTCCAATCAATCGCCAGTGATAATGACACACATATGTCAATATATATATATATATATATATATATATATGGTTTGTAAATAAAGTAAATTAAATATGAAAAGTATTTAATATTATATTTGTAGAATTTTCATTTTTATAATTTTTAGGATGAACTATTTTATAGGTTTTAGAAAAAAAACCCATTTGTATAAAAATTTGTTGTCAACTACAACTATCATTTTTTATTTTTCAAATAATGATCTATATTTTCTATTTTGTTAGTTTTTTCCTTAAACAATTTTTTTCTGAAAAACCAACTATTAAAAAAAAAGTTTATACAAAAGCAACCTGATTTAATAGGAACATTTTATCAGAAATTTAAATAATCTTTTTACTTTCAATTGTTTTTTCAAGATCAACTTTATTTTCTTAAATAGAAGTATGCATTTTTTATACAAAATCATAATTTACGTTAAAAATGAAAAACCTTTTATTTGAATTAATTTTTAATCATAGTTCAATTTCCAGAGTGCATTGAAAATTATGGAAAAAGTATATATATGGTATGAATTTATTTTGTTGCAATTCGATTAAAAGTTACGCGTGCATCTTCACAATCAAATACAATTAATTGAATGAATGTTATTTCCTAAGAGCAATCATATTTTGAATGAAAACTTTTCTGGATAATTATTGGAAAATATAACTTTTCTATAAAATTGCACATGTGCAAGAATTAAAGCAATAAAAGCACTTATTGCTATAATTCTTGCACATGTGTTTTTCACTGTAAGTTGAATTTGATTTGTCAAAAATTTAAATACGGCTTGATATAATTGGTTTATAATTATAGAGGGAAATAGTCTATTAAATTTCAAGTTTACACCATGTAGTTTCAGATAATTTTCCGTATTTTCGGTTGCCTCCAAAACGATATATCTAAATATAATTAATTTAAAAAACCTCTCGAACAAAAGTAAATTACTTTTTACACATATTTTTTTAAAAATTTGAATCTCTCTTGAAATATCGGAATCAATATTGTTAGAATTATAATTATCTACAATGCCCAGACTAAATGTATTCTTCTAATATTGCAAATTTGTTACATTGTCTTATAGTAGGATATATAAATAACTATAGTTCAATAAAACGTGAAAAAAGTAACTATATTGTCATGTAAATTTTTATATTAAAAATTATCATTTTCATTTTAAATAGAATTATATCACTTATTAAATAAAAAGTAAATACATAAAACAGACTTTTAATTGTAATTGTTCTTCGATCAATGTGAATAGCATAGACATATAGACATATATGTTTTACCAAATATATAATTTAAAATCAATAAGTATTAAATTATAAATAGAACACCATAATCTAGTTGGAAGCAAATATTATAAACTGGTTTTTAATGACACGAAAATATTGAATGAAAAGCATACAGCGCTTCAAATAGCTTAAAGAGACCTCGGGAAGTGTTAAATATCAAAGCAAATAAAAAATATGTTAAAATACCACATCTCAAGTATACTTAGAATTTGTCGCTAGATTAAATCTATAAATGTTAATGAATTACAAATAAACGGCGCATTTAATGAGTTACTTAGTCTGAAAAACTTTTCATTTATTGTTCCCCTGTTTATGCACAATCATGCTTACATACATACATAACCGTTCTTTAATATAACGCACATAAATGTAGTAAAAAGTGCTTTGGTGCGACCATATAATATTTTATGATTAAATTATTGATAAATTAAAGCGATATTGTATTGGCAATAACTAACTAGTATTTTCCTACATAAATATTATAATAAAAGAGTAATGGTAAAATATACAATGGGTGTTCCAAGTAATAAGTTAGATTGCCTGCAAAAACTGTCAAATAGTATAACAATACGCATTACTAATTCATTCCTTTTTGTGAAAGTCGGAAATTTGTAATAATTTTTCATGGTTCAATCGAACTACCCCCATAAATAGAACCTACTTGTACAATAGGTGAGAGCAACTAATCTCTGCAGCTTGTGCATCTGCTTTTTTACGAGATTTATAATAGTAAGTGAAATATAACATAATAAATATAATAATATATTAGAATTTTTAGACTGCTGGTTAATATTAACGTGTTAATAATGAAAGCAAGAAGTTTGAGAATTAGATAATTTTTATTTTTAAGGCTTTTAATGCAATTTCCAAATTGCAAATCTCATTAATATGTGTATTTACAAAAAATTAACATTAAAATAAGTAACAAATTATTAATTTAATGTATATTTTAAAACATTTATAGTTTTGTATTGTTATTGACCAAACTAAACATAAACATAAATATATGAATAATATTTTTATATTCAATTATTTAAATAATTTGCATAAATTCATAAAAATATTAAATATTTTAAATACAACAATATTCTACACGAGACTAAAGCCAAATTGCTTCAGTGGTAGCAGTGGTAGACTGACGATATTTGTTAAACCAATCATAAATATTTGAAAATATCGAAATGAATTATAAGAATAGACAATCTGTATACATTAATATAAAATATGTACACGTATAGCCATATTTATATCTACCTTAGAAACAATATTTGCTAAAATATGAATATTAAACAACTCAAAAGTAAGTGAAATTGAAAAGATTATTGACTGTTTATAATAATAATGATTTTAACTATCCAATGTCGGCTAAAACTATGATCGAAAACACTCCATGCTTCTTAATGTAGTTGGTTAGACTAGGAGTCTAGAAAACTAAAAGTTGTTAATTCAATTCCCTGCATAGTTGAATTTAAAAAAATTCTTAAAGAGCAAGAAATTTATAAATCTAATTATTATTAATTAAATTATTATATTCTAAGTAAAAAACAAGGATAATGACAATCAAAGAATAAATCAAAAATTAATATACATTTTATGTGATTGATTTTGGGTTCTATGTGTAGACATAATAATGTATGGTCTGAAAGTTTTAGGAGAAGTTTCAGAAATTCTTTAAAACAATTATATTTTTATCAATTTTTAAATAATCTCTCTTAACTACTATCTTTATTATAAAAGAAAATACAAATAATTGACATGGAACAGCTAATTTTTATTTGCTTAAGTTGATTTCTCGCAATTTGCTGGATACATGGCGTCACAATTTTATTGTTTTCCATTTTTCGCTTCCCATTCGTTATTTTTATAAAACAAGTGACCATAGGGAAGTTATCTATCTACTCTTGGTAAACAATTGATGTTATTAGCATCATTCTAGTTTTTTGTGATTCTTCAATAATGGCATGAAGCAAAATCTGAATAAAGCATCAGCATCATTGGATCTCTAGATATAATGTTCCGTATTTAAAGCTTTGCCGGAACATCGCAAATGTAATATTGCTTATCGTATGGAACACAGTGGTAGTACAATTTCTTTATGTTTGTGAAGATGGACAGATACACATAAGGAACAACAACGATTGCAATCGAGACGTCTGAACAGCACAAATTAACGTGATTGTACTCTACGGCTGACACTGACGGCTTTTGAGAGCATTAGTTATCAATAAGGGATATTGATGATAAGTGAAAAGCTTCATTTAATCATCAAATTTAAGTACAATTTGGGTGTCGTAAAATTTAAAGTCTTTATAAACTTCAAATTGCACAATTACAATGGTGTAACATAAAGTTGCATTGGAATGAAGAAAGAATCGAATTGTTTTTAGTAATAAATCTAAATTTTGTTTTTGTGCTCACGATGTTCTACAAAAAGAAAAAAATCTGCGTGGCATACCGCGCATATGCAAGTTGTAATGCTTAACTGTAAATTGCTTTCTTTTATCCAATATATATTTATAAAAACTATATTATGGATAACTTGAAAGTAGGTCGTTATATCATGATATAAAACAAGTCTTAAGCTATAAGAACTAGTAAATCCCTCTTTAGAATAAACAATGCATATATACCACAAGAATTGAGTTCCTTAGTAATGATAATATGTATTTACTTCCATGACTTTCACGACAACCGGACTTAAACCTCATCGAGCATATCTGGTATATAGCAAGATAGCTGAACGATTTATTTGCACCCTTAACTATTATAGATATTGCTACTGATTTTTGATATTTTGGATAGCATACCACAAACCATTAATTGATTCGTTGTTTGTTAGAACAACGCATTATTAGTGTTTGCACACCTATTCATAGTAAGAATAAAATACATATCTTCTGAAGATGTGTTTAAAATATTTCCAAGATTACTTCGTGTTCAGTTATTTATGGCGGCTAGTATATTTTATTGTCAAATAAAAAAATATAATATTCTTGAAAAGGAGCCTCCTCTGCAGAGAAAAATGCAAACAATGATATACTCGTTATTGTTATCATTGCATACAAAAATTTAATGCGGATATAAAATCATTTCAAATCTTTCACATAAATAGTGTTTGAAAATATAAAACTTAATACTTACACTAAATTGATTATTAATAGAATTTTTATAAAGAAAACAACAAGATGAATATTAATAAATTCTATACAATTAATTTATTTGTTGAAACAAAATATATCTATAGTTTGAATACAATATAAATCGACAACAATTAATTAAAAATATAAATCATGTTTGTAATGTTTGTTATAATTTGTATTTATTTTTATCAACTTTACTTAAAACGAATTTTGCGTTTGCTTTGCATTCAATTATACATATTAATATGTATATGTAGTTGTATAATATAACGTTTAAAGTTAAGATCCATAATTAACTTTGATATCTAATTTATGATAGTTAATACGTGTAAATATTTGTTTTTCATTTATTAGTGCTATATTTCACAACATATAAATCATTATCAACATTGTATTAAATAAATAATTAATTATCAATAGATGTGCTAAAAATTTAATCGGAACTAGTACTTGTTCGTTTCTTACCTTTTCATGTCATCATTCTATAAAAATAATAAGGAAAATAAGAAGAAACCAATTTATATTTTTAATTTATTTTTATGGATAGATTGTTTGGAATGTATACATAAACACATGGCACAGATCATATAACAAATTGAGGCTAACACGGATACTGAGATTAGCGTATGATGTTTGGTTAAATATATACATACAAATCCAAAAAGAAATTATTACAACCTCAAATATTATTTGGTAATTCAATTGCATTGTATGCAATTATCTAAAAAAATATTTTAAAAAACATTGGTGTCCTAACATTTTTTTTAAAAAAATAAATAAGTATAATATACAAGTTAATATATAATGTACAATGTTTGTCACACTATTGGTAAGTACTTAAACGCTTAAATTTATTTGAATTAAATACGTATTGTATGTGACAAAAAAGCACCCCATAGGGGTGAGAAATTAACACGTTTGTACACTAGCGGATTGAGTTTATTTTGTTAGCAATAATTTTTATACACGATATAAAAAATGCAAAGTAATGCCCCCGTTGTTCACGCATTTCCGTAATTTTCAAAACAAATCAGCATTCAACCGCACTCATTCCTTGCCACAAAGCGACATATTTTTTATTAAATTTGCTTTTCTCGTAAAATAAATAATACCGATTTATTTTAGGAGTGGAGTTTCATAAAATGTGTTTCCATAGTTTGGAGCACAGAATGTTCGTAAAGCTTGTGGTAACTTATTTTTTCTTTTGCTCATCTTCAAACAAAATTTTTCTTTTTTTACGCACTGTGATCTACCACCGCAGATTTTGGACGGTAAAAACCCTGATAAATTCGTACTGGGTTTGCGGTGTTTATGTCGGGTTCTTTGCTGTTTCTGGGTTGGCTGGTATCCCAATTTATTAAACCTAAAAATGTAGTCGTTGTGTTTGTTGACGTACTGTATATATGCTGTATTTAACGCTGAAGAAAACGTTTGCTCCTGGAATAAACAACGTGTTGAATGTGGAATCCTCTAAAAATAAATACAAAAAATCTAATTAAAGATGTTTAATTTTGCAAAACATAAAATTTTAAGAATTTGAGTTTGTATAACATCAAATAAGCGATTGTAACAATAGAGTGGCAACAAAATACATATAAAAATATCATTATATATATTTTAAACATTACATACTGATTTTTGACTTACTCAATATAAACTGACTGTAATTAAAATAATGCGACATGCGAAAATTGTACAATTATTAAAGTACGCAAAAAACGCAGATAGATTAACTTTGAGCTTTCGACGTATTTAACTTTCTACCTATGCAAGTTTAGGTAAATCTGCATGTTTTTACCATAACTATCTAATCTTTAAAAAATAAACTTATTTTAGTTTCACTATAAAAATTGCTTTCTTGTATGCAATATTTTGTGTTTGATAACTATACAGAGTGGATACTAAAATCCGTAAAATGTTATAACTTGTTTATTTTTTATACAATTATTTTGTATTATATAAGGAATTTACGGAAATTTAATTTGCATCTTGCAAAGCATTTGTTCTAACATTTATTAGTTTTAAGCAACGATAGCTATATTTGTAATTGTTAATGACACCCCTATTTGTTTATATTTGATTTGAATGGTGGTCAATTTTCAGATTTATAAAATTTTTGGTATTGAAGCTCACAATTGTGATACATTTTTGAAATCAGAAATATGAGCACTACTCAAATAGAAAATAAAAAAAGGATTCCCATTTAAAATTTAAAATAATAATAATAGCAATCGTTACTTGTAAGTAATAAATATTAGAAACAAATGCTTGACAGGAAATGATAGAAATTTGAATTTCCTTTAGTTTCAGGTATAATTTCTATACTTGAATGGGGTCTGAATTGAGCAGCCGAGAGCACCCTGCTAACGAGCTGATCACGCGGTTTTGATTGTATATATTACCTTTCTCCTGGGTGGATTTGAATTTACTATAGTAATGAATTCAAAATAATAAATTTTGAGAAAACCGTATTAAATTGTTTTATTTTATTTATAATAATGGATTATCACACCGTTACTCCATCCCTTCAATTAATTATACGTTTTTTAAAGTATATTTTTGCAAGTTTTTAATAAAAAATGTTTTTTACAGAACTGAATATACATCACAAAACCTGGTAAGAATTTTTTATTATTATAATTTTTTGCAAATAATGCAAGATCGGCGTCCAATCAAACATCACTATATTTTGTAGGATTCGGTAGAGTAGTCCAGGTCACTACTCAACCTAAGAGATTTTGAGTCTTATGAGCACGTAGAAAACCCATAAATGCTAATAGTACGGATTTTGTATTTCGGTTATAATCTTTAGATAGTCACTAACGCACGCAGGAATCATTTTTTAGAACATTTGCGGATTTATTGGATGTTCCAGCTAAATATCCAATTATGATAACTACCAGGCTGATTTTATGTTCTGGGTATATTGCTTGTAATTCGTAAATTAGTTGT
>JARJEC010146564.1:0-14452 GCA_030264575.1 Tachinus sp. AB-2021 | reverse complement strand
TGTTATAGTAATAAAAAAGTGCGACTAATGGAAATTATGCTTTAAATTGTCAAGAAATATAAACGGAGGCAATGATAATGTTTACAGGTTGATTTGTCCAAATAAACCTTACTAATCGAAAAAAAATAAGAAGTTTAGTAACTTTCTTCTTCTTCTTATGTACCATATCCTCATTGCTATTTGTATTGTATTAACAGCGACTCTAAATAGTGTGCTTGTATTTACTCCACACCAATCGCGTAAGTTCTTCAACCAAGTTCTTGCATGATGTTCTGCAGCAGTCTATACTTATCTCCTCTCATCACATGTCCGAAGTATTCAATTTTCCTTTTTTTGATTGTGTTCAGGATTTCATAGGTCTTGTTTAGGCGTAGAAGTATATCCGAGTTGCTAACTTTAGGCAGGTAAAATTGCTAAATCTAATTTTTATAGTCATTTAGTGTATTTTTATTAAAAACGAACTTGCCAAAAACATTTCTCTTGTCGCGTTTACCAAAGAGTACGTCAGATTTTTATCATTTTTTTTTTAAAACTACATTTATAGTTATATACAAATTTTTGTCAGAAAAAAGTGTTGTGCCAGTTAGAATAAATCAAAGTAAGAAGTAAAAGTGGAAAAAATAGAACCATTTAACAATAATGATTTGATGTGACCGTTATTGTTGTTTTATTTTCTGAAAAAAGTAAATATCAAAGCACCCACACGTTGCATATCGCCTACTACAGCGTAATTTTCGGATAACTCTCAACGTAGCGAGTGTTAAATTCGGGTATTTTTGACTCTTGCTGATAAAACGATTGTGTTTGTGCATAAATAAATGTATAAACTAACCTGTTATCGAATTAGTTAATTACTTTTCCTTTTTTATTATATTCATACCAAAAATTGGATATAGAGATTTCAACAAAAATATACGTTTTGGAGGTCCCGGAGTCTAAAAAAGGGTTTTTTAGAAAAATGTCTGTATGTATGTATGTATGTATGGATGTGTATGTGTGTGTGAATATATGTATGTATGTGACACGCATAACAGTTTTTAAGATATTGTTCTGAATTTTGAAGAATATATTAGAATTAAACTCTAGTTGTGCCTTCCAAAAATTCGTTTCGATTGGTTATGTTGGCAACACGTGGACATCAATTTTCCTTCAAAAATCACGATAAGCGGCCTCGATTTAAACATAATAACAAATGAAGAAAGGTAGTTGCTCAATTTTATAGTAATTAACCCTAGAAATTGAATTAAAGTAGTTTTAGATCAATATTTTAATACCTAACTTATAAAAACGCCGTAGAAATGTCAGAAAGAAGAATTTTGTCAATTTACAAGATAACCATGTAATTTACAACAAAATTGCATATAAACTAATTTGTAGATTTCTAAAAGCTGCATATTTTGGTTTTTGTTTCATTAAAAAAATTCCAAAACACAAAAAAGATACGAATTTATTACTTTTCTCCCTTAAGGAGAAATTAAAATACTAATAGATGGCGCTTTTTAGATTGTCAAATATGAAAAATAAAACCTACGTGATCAGTATCAGTCGGTGTTAAAACCCGTGAAATTAGAAAATATTTACAAAAATTATATAATATCGGGGCAAGCGAAGTATGTCGAACAGATTGACCGGATTTACCTTTACTTTATACTATCTTCCACCCTCCGTTACAACCTCTTGTTTTGTTTAGTTATTATTTTTGCCGTGCAATTGATATTTAAAGACCCATATTTTATCTTGTTGTATAGGCATAAACAAAGGCAATTAATCAAAAATTTAATCCGATAGCCGAATAGAGTATTCTTTTCTAAACAATTCTCAGTAAACAAAAATAAAATTAATCAAAAGAGAAAGTCACAATCACTTGAGAGCCACACCTCTGTCAACGGCAATTTGTTGTATTTTTGCTGTCGTAAAGTATTGTCATCTGTTATAATTGCGTATGAAGCGTGTCCTAAAACAAACATTTTACGTATTCAAGGAAATTTGAACACCTTTGTTCATCAAAACAAATGACCCCTTAGATCATGTACCTGTTCCCGGCACCTAGCTCTTAAAGCGGTTGCAACTGGAGATCCAGAGGGTTTGAAATTCTGTATGTTAATAGTGTCCATTAGGTGATAATGAGCTTTGGCGATACAAATCAAAATTTTATTTGACGAAATGCTTTAATGAATATCACAACACAACGTTAAGCATGTTTTACGATCTATCTCTCTCACTTAACTCCTTCCCACAGCACCACCATAATTTTACGAGACATTTGTAATGATTTCTATAGTTTTCCAAACATTTTGATTCGAATCAAGTCGTTGCTTATTAAATCTGGCATAAACACACGGACATGTCTTACCTCTCCCAGGAGCCAGGCAATTGGGTAACCATCTTACCGCACCCTATATTTCACTTACTTTGCTAATTATTTGCTTAATTCTAATCTTTTATTTCTTTTAATTTTTATCAAGTTGAGTTTTTGTTTTATTTCTTATTTCTTTATTAATCTGTTTATTGTTATTTTCGTTTTACTCAGATTATTTTTGTCGCTTTCCATTTATTTTTATTTCATATTGATTGTTTCGGTATTTTTGTTTATTTTGATTTTTTTTTTGTTACTTTTTCATTTGACCTCATACCTACATACCTAGTTTGTTGATAGGTATATTAGCGGTTATTTTGCAAGTAACATAATTGGTTCTAAATACAAAGTTTAAAACTGCTATTCTTATTAGTTTTTTAGTTATAAGCAGAACATTATTTTTCATTGTTTTATGCATTCCTCTAATTGAAATGTAAAATATATTTTCTCAAAAATAATTAATGAATTGTTCTTTTTTTTTCATCCAATAGCAATAATAAATATAAATATTTCCAAATACATATAAAACTAATTTGTTGCCATCATAGCAACGAAAACATAAAAATATGCTCTATTGGTTTACTAAGTCTTTTTCTAGATTATTATTTGCTGATTTGTCTAATAAAATTGGTACTTTGCAGCCCATTTGGTACTTACATCATAACATTTTGCAAATCGCCCGGCGCATTCACCATAGTTGCACCCCGTTTGAATTGATATTCTTTTAAATAGATAACAAAAAACGCATTAATCTAAATCTACCTTTTTTTAAATAATATTTAATTCGCAATTTAGTTTTTAAGTTCAAAGTAAACACATAATGCGGACATTAAAATACTTACTAGTTATAAAACATTTACCACAGCAAATACAAGTAAATATATTGATCAATTGCAATAATTTTTACATTTTTATAAATACTTTCGTTTCTAGTTGCAGCAAAAATCCATTTTTCATTTATGCAACATTAAAGAGCAATGCAACAGGTGCTGGATTCTATCTCATACATTTTCAGATCTTTACAAGTTACTGTAATTTTTCTCTTTAAATTGTATATGTTAATATAAATGCCTATAAGCAAAATAAACTATAAAATTCAACAAAATTTCAACTAAAACATATTTAGATTGTCATATGCATAATTTTAATAGTAACTTATTTGATATGTATACAATTGAATAATAAACAATTTTCATTCTACCATATCAATTTATTGTCCATGTAATACTTGTGTAACTATTATTTATCGCTATGAATAAGAACTTAACGTGCTTGCAATTGCATTTAGAAAACATGTCATGAATATTCAGGTTGCATGCGGTTTTTACATAAACTACTATAATGGAACTGCATCCCATTTATGTGTATATTGTGCTAAATGGCTGTTGATGTAATCTGTATTATAATGGGAACGAGCTGCTACTAACAAAATTATTGTGCAAATAGTTGCATAAGCAGTAGCCGCAATTTAGGATATATTATGCCATGAACACACTAGCAATTTTATATTTAAATTTAAGCAAAATTTCATTTTATTTCAACTGCAAGTATATCATTGCCATTTTACTGCCCTTTATCACTTCTTTTAGCAAATGAAACATTGGAAGTGTATGTTCTAATACTACAGTTGCGGAAGACTTAAAGAATTAAATTACAATTAACACATACTTTTTAATTTTTGCAAACAATCTTGATTATCAATAAAAATTATATTATTACTACATGTCGTTAAATTTACAACTAAGAATACATTAAACAGAACTTAAAAGCATAAAATCAAATTAGAAATTACACAACATAGATAAAAACTGATGCAAAACACAATTAGCAATATAGTTTCATTATACAAAGCAACATAATGTCGAAACGATAATTAAAAAAATGCAAAAAAACATCAAAATTACTTAAAAGAAAAAGATAACAGTCAAAAATTTAAAATATAAACTAGGGTTAATAGCGACGGCGATAAAAGTTTCTTTTGCAATTTAAAAAATCACTTAAAAAAATATTTTCTCTTTCTTGCTTTTTTCGTTGCTCTAATGAAGATTCCCTTAATTTCACTAAATATATCAACCTTCTGAAAAGATCATTGTATCCTAATGTTTCCAAGCAAGGATCAATGAAGCTATGCAAATATACAGGACGTAAATTTCCAGTTGCAACATTAGTATCACAAGGTTCCTGAAATAAGACTTAATCAATAACATTTTTAATTGATTTTAATAAATAGTTACCTGAACAAAGTATGGATGAATTTCGTCTACTACTTTTGGAGTTTTGAAATCGTTCTCGTCGTTGTAGCTAGATGTTGAACTAAATAATCCTTTTGGGTGTAAAGAACATTTTTCAAATTCATTTCCCAATGGCTGATCAAGATCCATTTGGAAAACATTCTCATTGCAGCTAGATGCCGAATTTAATAATCTTTTTGATTCTAAATAACATTTTTCAATTTCATTTCCCAATGGCTGATTAAGGTCCATTTGGAAAATGTCATTATTGCGGGTAGATGTCGAATGTAATAATAATCTTTTCGGTTCGAAATAAGATTTTTCAAATTCATTTCCCAATGGCTGATGCTGATCAAGATCCATTTGGAAAGCATTCTCATTGCAGCTAGATGCCGAATTTAATAATCTTTTTGATTCTAAATAACATTTTTCAATTTCATTTCCCAATGGCTGATTAAGGTCCATTTGGAAAACATTCTCATTGCAGCTAGATGCCAAATTTAATAATCTTTTTGATTCTAAATAACATTTTTCAATTTGATTTCCCAATGGCTGATCAAGATCCATTTGGAAAACATTCTCATTGCAGCTAGATGCCGAATTTAATAATCTTTTTGATTCTAAATAACATTTTTCAAATTCAGTACCCAATGGCTGATTAGGGTCCATTTTCAAAATATCATTATTGCAGGTAGATGACGAATTTAATAGTAATCCTTTCGGTTCTAAATAACATTTTTCAAATTCATTTCCGTATGGCTGACCACGATCCTTTTCATTATTGCAGGTAGATGTCGAATCTAATAATAATCGTTTTGGTTTTAAATATCTTTCAAATTCGTTGTCGAATGGCTGATCAAGGCTCATTTCATATTCTTTCATATTGTTTTCCAGTTCCTTAATTTTACAGTAACTATAAGACTGTGGGTTTAAATTGCGAAGCTGAGAAAATTTTGTTGGAAATCTAGTATCTTCATCGAAAGGCCATTCCGAGGTTGGAATCATATCGTCATTGATCTCATCTGAGTTGTCACTAAAATAATATTATAGGTATAGAATAACATTGTAAGCAGTTACGATATGGTGCATATAGTATTAATTGATACTCATATCGAGCTAGTTAAGGTAACTAAGATAATGATTAACGATAATGTCGCAGGACTTAAACGGCACAATCAGGTGGTGTGAAAAAGCTTAAAGTTAACTTAGACTTATAGTTGGAAGCCGGGGAGGTTCTATGATATTACGTCCAAATGGAATTTTGTGAAGTGGTTAGGGGAAGTGCCCCATTCGCAAGGAATTTGCTCAAAATCCCTGCAAAAAAAACACATCAAACAAATAAAAAAAGGAAAAGTCTCAAAAAATGTTCGTATCTCCGGCTAAAAGTTTGTGTAAAGGTTATAGATGAGGTTTATAAATCGTCAAACGGCTAGGTCGTTGCAATGAAGTGTCAGACGCCCTTAAACTTGTAATTTTTTGTCAAAATCTGAAATGACAGCTGAAACGTTTTGAAAGCTTCATTTCCGATCAAGTCTGATCTCCTTTACAGTCACCTAACCATCTGCATACATACTTCATGTGACCTTTAGACAGATGAAAATTTTCGGTCAAAGATACAAACAGTTTTTGAGCCGATTTTTTTTATATTTGATTTGTCTGACGCGGAGGTTTTACGCAAATTTCTTGTAGATTGCAATTCATGATGATTCGCTCAGCCACTTTACAAAATTCCAGCTGACGGTAACATCATAGGTATGCTAGGTAGCAACCAATAATTAATCTATTTACAAAAATCAAGTACATTAACACTTTTAACAATGGTTCCATTAACACCAACTGAATGCAGTCATAAAAAACATTAACTTTCTCCGAAGTACTCTCTCTCTAGCTTTAGATACTATTGGGTTATATTCTCAAATATCTTAAGGGCATACTCATAATATTTACTCTTTGAATAGCATGAAAAATAGGAAAAATTCTAACGGATTAAAATAATGCGGTAATATTTCCAATTCGCAAAAAGGGGAAAGTAGAAACTGTAACAAATGCAAGGGTATATCTGTACTGTGTGCAAGAGAAAAAGTATATAAATTCTCATAATCCGCGAAAGCACCATTACCACCCTACTCAGAATAAAGACTATCGGAGAAGTATAACACAAGTGGTAAATCGGGGAGCTGGATGTGCTAGTATGACAACACTCAGTGTCACATGGTGGTCACCAGTTAAAGGACGGCTCAAACCTTATGCTTCGTGTGCAACGCGGCTAAGCATCAGACCGGGAAGCCACTAAGAATAAACAAATGTGCCAAGAAAAATGCTTTCTTAGTGCGGAGGCTACAAAGAGTATACTCTAAGCCAGTGCACAATGGCTTACAGATGAAAATATGGACAGAGCCATCTATGTGCCGCATAACCACACCAATGTACTTACATTTGGATAGAAAGCGAGAATACCGTTTTCTACTCAATTTAAACATCCTGAATCATTGTTGATACCCTATACCATAAAGGCAACAAAACCACCTTCAAAAAAGTTTCACAACCGGTACCAACTTGACCATATGCATTGTTAATCTGACCAATTATGTCTATATGACATAAAAAAACGCGTTCAGTACCGCTCAGTGGGGAGTAATATCGTTACAAGAGTTATCTCGAGCCGTGACTGCCAATAAAAAAAATAAAACTTGCAGCACACAATACAAAAACAAATTATAAAAATAAATGGACTTATGTCAAAAACGGCACTAATAATATTATGACGCGTAATAATTCCTTTGAAACTCGTGTAGATACGAGAGGTAGTTTTAGTGGGAGTGCTCCTTTAGACTAAGGTGTCTACTCCTACAGTACCATGTGGAACAGGCAAGCATAAACCATCTTCATCTCTAACAAAAATTAAACAAGCTTAGATTGGCAATAAAAATTGAACACTAGAAGCACTTGAAAAAATAGCACTCTGCAGACCAGAAATAAGCTGTTCCCTCCAATAATGCGAATAACAACCCTTCGTGTAATGTATTTACTACATCAGTATTCCACGAAAAGCATTTTATATCCCAAATATGTTTTGGTCTCAACCCCAAATACCTCCGGGATATCCAAAAAGTTAATTTCTTTCAGTTCATTAATAGTACTAAACATTCTCCTTTGATTTGTTTTGATATAAGTAATAGTAAACAGTAATTGCAATCCTATCATATCATCAACAGACATGTTATATAATTCCTGCCGACAATAACAACCGCAAAAGAGTAAAAAGAATTTGACACTAAAATTTCTATAGAAAATATTGCAGAAAAGGAGAATAAGCTAAGAACCACAGACAGCAACACACACAACATAAGAACTGAAAAAGAAGACAGATTTGCAAAGCAGTTAAGACACATTTTTCTACCTTTATTAAAACAAAAAAAAGCTAATGTATACTAACAATAACAAAATGTGCTTGTGCGAATGGTGTTGCAATAATAGCAAAAAACATTACTCTATCAACAAAAATATCCAAAATATTTTTCGAAATTTATAGTTTTGTTTGGGACACCCTATATACCACTTTTTATTGGTAGGTTTTCTCGAATATTCCAAAAATTGGAATACAGAAAAAAATTAATATTCAATTGTGTTTCTTGATGTTTAAGAAAAAAGTAAAATTCCTAAAAAAATGTTTTTCTTAAATATGAAGAGAAACGTCCAAGAATATAGGTTAAATCTCCTGATAAATTTCCAAAAGTGGTAATTGCTACTGAACATCGGAGCAAAAAGGACAGGATCAGTAAACAAATTCTATAAAACAATTTCAAAGATAAATATGCAGAAATAATACAAAAATCTTATGTGTTAAAGTCGATCAAAAACTAAACACACAAAGAAAATGTTCTATATAAATTTCACAAAATATAAAAACGCAATACCAATTAAAGCAATAAAAATTAAAAGTCAACTTACCACAATTGAAATCTTTCGGCTTCTATTACTCCAAAATAGCTGCGGGCACCTAAAATTAAAATATTTATTTAATATATGTTTCATTGCAAAAAATAATACTTTACGTACCATTTAAAATAAATAAAGCCTTTGTGGCATATTTTAAAGTTGAAAATTCCAAATAACCAAACGTCTGACCAATATTTTTGAAAGTATTCGTAACAGTTTCCAATGTTATTTTGGTGCTAATAAACTCGGTGAATTGGAGCCTATCTAGATTCATTGGAAGACCTCTAACGATTAACTTCAATTGCTAAAAAAAAATCCATTCTAATTTGCTTATAATATATAAATAATAATTTCACTTACATCTCGGATATATTTTGGCTTATTCGGACGCGCCCATTCGATAGACAAAGAAAAACCCCCAATAACTAATTTATCGGGCCACATCAGTCTCCTCGCTTCGGCAGCTTGCTTGTGCGTTTCAAAATCGACAAAAGCAAAACCACAATTCATTCCTTTTTCGCCTCTTTTCATTTGAATATCAGTAACGCCGTTCAATATCTCGTCAAGCTCCTTCAAAACAGTTTCTTTGTTAATGTTTTCAGGTATACCGCTAATATACAGTCTGCAATTATCTAAAGATTTGTATACACAAATAGTCTGTCCTTTGAGTTTGTATCCGTGAAATTTTTTAATTGCAATATTAACAGAGGCTTGTTTATAAAAAGTAATGAAGCAGAAACCTCTGGAGAAGCCCGAAAATTGCATCATTAATCGCATTTCGTAAATAGGTCCAGCTTCGGAAAATAAAGGAAATAGCACGTCTTCGTATACTTTATAGGAAATGTGGCCTACAAATATTTCGCAACCCTTTGATGGTTTTAAAAATAGTTCATCATCACTGCCTGGTATTGGGCCAAAAATTCTTTGGCCATTCGAAGATATTGATTTTTTACTGTAAAATAATTCCAAATATCTTAAATCTGGTATTTGAGGTTCAAATTCCTCATCATTTAACGATTTTGAGCTCCCCTTGTTGTTCATCTGAAAAAATGGCAATGTTTAAATCATGCAAATAATAATGATTGGTATTTAAAATTTAAATGCAAAAAATAAATTTGCGAGTCGAACGGCGGTGCCATTAGGGTATGTTATTGTCTATTACTCTTAACTTCTAGTTTCAAAATAAACAGTTTCCGCGCGGCAAGTCACATAACCCGGTGACGTAACAACTAATGTTCGTAAGCCCGGGCCACAACAATAGCTTAAATGTTTATACAAAAAAAAACTGTGTGGTGTACAAATTCTGCAAACAAAAATTTTCTCAAATATTAAATTAATTCAATAACAGTATTTCTATTTCTTAAATTTATTTGTGCTTATTGAAATTAATATTTTTCTTGAAAAATGTACAAATTAGAAATGATACGACACCAGTGGCGTAGCTATTATATGTCAGTTCGAGGTAAAACCCCGAGGCCCCATAACTTTAGAGAGTTCTATCAAATGTCATCATAATAAATATACTGAAAAACTCCAAAAATGATCATCTCAATAATTGTACAGGAAAAGTCCACAAAAATCTAAAAAATCTAAAAAAATCACCACAATCATTATACGGAAAAAATTTAAAAAGCCATCACTCACAAAAAACCAAGAAAAGACTATTTAAGTCATCACAATAATTATACAGAATAAAGGCAAAAAAGTCATCACAACTCGGGAAAAATCCAAAAATGATCATCACAATACATGGGAAAAGGTGCAAAAAAAAAGTCATCACTATACGGGAAAAAGTATAAAAAAGGTAATCAAAATAATTGAACGTAAAAAAGTGAAAAAAAGGTCTTCACAATAATTATACGGAAAAATGTCCAAAAAGGTCATAACAATCATTATACAGGAAAAAATCCAAAATGTCTAAAAAAATATAACAATCATTATACGGGAAAAAGTTCAAAAAAGGTCATCACAATAATTAAACAAAAAATAGTCCAAAAAACAAGGTCATCACAATACGGCAAATGTCCAAAAAAAGGTCATCAATATAATTATGCGGAAAAAGTCCAAAGAAAAGGTTATCACAATAATTATACGGGAAAAAGTCCAAGAAAAGGTCCCCAAAAAGGCCATCACAAAAAGTCATCAGAATAATTCTATGGGGAAAAATTAAAAAAGTCCAAAAAGTCATCACAATCATTATACGAGAAAAAATAAAAAAAGGTCATCACAATTATACAAAAAAGTACAAAAACTGATCATCAAAATACAGAAAAAATCCAAAAAGGTCATCACAATAACAAAATTGTACTGGCAAATAAATAAAAAAAGATAACAATAATAACACAAGAAAGTTACCAAAAAAGTCATCACAATCACTATACGGAAACAAGTACAAAAACAGGAAAAAGTGAAAAAACGTCTCACCGTATAATAAAAACGAAAAAATGTCCAAAAAAAATCACAATCATTTTACAGAATAAAATCCAAAAAAGTAATTAACCAAAAAATGCCCAAAAACAAGGTCATCACAATACGAGAAAAGGTCATCACTATAATTATGCGGAAAAAAGTCCAAAAAAAGGTCATCACAATAATTATACGGGAAAAAGTCCCAGAAAAAGATAAACACAATACAAGAAAAGGTCCCAAAAACGGCCATCACAAAAGATCATCACAATAATTCTATGGGGAAAAGTTAAAAAAGTCCAAAAAAGTCATCACAATACGGGAAATGTCCAAAAAAGGAGGTCATCACTATATATGCGGGAAAAAGTGCAAAGAAAAAGTCATCACAATAATTATATGAGAAAAAGTCCTAGAAAAAGATCAACACAATACAAGAAAATGTCCCAAAAAGGCCATCACAAAAGGTCATCACAATAATTCTATGGGGAAAAGTTTAAAAAGTCATCACAATTATTATACGGAAAAAAAATAAAAAAAGGTCATCACAATTATAGGAAAAGGTCCAAAAACTGATCATGAAAATACAGAAAAAATCCAAAAAAGTCGTCACAATAATAAAATTGTACGGAAAAAAAAAGACCAAAAAAATGTCATAACGATAATTGTACGGGAAGAGGTCCCAAAAAAGGCTATCAGAACATTGTACAGTAAAAAGTCCAAAAAAAGTCATCACAACAATTGTACGGGAAAATAAATAAAAAAAGAAAACCATAATAATACAAGAAAGTTACCAAAAAAGTCATCACAATCACTACACGGAAACAAGTACAAAAAAGAACATCGCAATAATTCAACGGAAAAAAGTGAAAAAACGTCTCTCCGTAGAATTAAACGAAAAAATGTCAACAAAAATCACAACAATCAGTTTACAGAATAAAATCTAAAAAGAGTAATTAACCAAAAAATGCCCAAAAACAAGGTCATCACAATATGAGAAAAGGTCCAAAACAGGTCATCACAATACGGGAAATGTAAAAAAAGGTCATCACTATAATTATGCGGAAAAAAGTCCAAATAAAAGATCATCACAATAATTATACGGGAAAAAGTCTAAGAAAAAGACAACTCAATACAAGAAAATTTCCCAAAAAGGCCATCACAAAAGGTCATCATAATAATTCATCACAATCATTATACGGGAAAAAATATAGAAGGTCATCACAATTATACGAAAAAGTCCTAAAACTGATCATCAAAATACAAAAAAAAGGTCGTCACAATAATAAAATTGTACGTTAAAAAGAAAGAACAAAAAAAGATCATCACAATAATTACATGGGAAGAGGTTCAAGAAAAGGTTATCAGAACATCGTACAGAAAAAAGTCCAAAAAAAGACACCACAACAATTGTACGGGAAAATAAATAAAAAAAGATAACAATAATAATACAAGAAAGTTAGCAAAAAAGTCATCACAATCACTATACGGAAACAAGTACAAAAAAGAACATCGCAATAATTCAACGGAAAAAAGTGAAAAAAACGTCTCTCCGTAGAATTAAACAAAAAAATGTCAAAAAAAATCACAACAATCACTTTACAGAACCAAAACCTGCCCAAAAACAAGGTCATCACAATACGAAAAAAGGTCCAAAACAGGTCATCACAATACGGGAAATGTCCAAAAAGGTCATCACTATAATTATGCGGAAAAAATTCCAAAGAAAAGGTCATCACAATAATTATACGGGAAAAAGTCCAAGAAAAAGATCAACATAATACAAGAAAAGGTCCCAAAAAAGGCCATCACAAAAGGTCATCACAATAATTAAATGGGAAAAAGTTAAAAAAGTCCAAAAAAGTCATTACAATCATTATACGGGAAAAAAATAAAAAAAGGTCATCACAATTATACGAAAAAGTCCAAAAACTGATCATCAAAATACGGTAAAAATCCAAAAAGATCGTCACAATAATAAAATTGTACCGGAAAAAGAAAGACCAAAAAAGATCATCACAATAATTATACGGGAAGAGGTCCCAAAAAAGGCTATCAGAAGATTGTACAGGAAAAAGTAAAAAAAAAGTCATCACAACAATTGTACGGAAAAATAAATAAAAAAAGATAACAATAATAATACAAGAAAGTTACCAAAAAAGTCATCACTATCACTATACGGAAACAAATAAAAAAGGACATCGCAATAATTCAACGGGAAAAAGTGAAAAAAAGGTCTCTCCGTATAATTGAACAAAAATGTTAAAAAAAATCACAGCAATCATTTTACAGAATAAAATCAAAAAAAAGTAATTAACCAAAAAAATGCCTAAAAACAAGGTCATCACAATACGAGAAAAGGTCCAAAACAGGTAATCATAATACGGGAAATGTCCAAAAAAGGTCATCACTATAATTATGCGGAAAAAAGTCCAAAGAAAAGGACATTACAATAATTATACGGGAAAAAGTCCAAGAAAAAGATGAACACAATACAAGAAAAGGTCCCAGAAAAGGCCATCACAAAAAGTTATCACAATAATTCTATGGGGAAAAGTCAAAAAAGTCCAAAAAAGTCATCAAAATCATTATACGGGAAAAAATAAAGAAAATGTCATCACAATTATACGAAAATGTCCAGAAACTGATCATCAACATACAGATAAAATCCAAAAAGATCGTCACAATAATAAAATTGTACGGGAAAAAGAAAGACCAAAAAAAGATCATCATAATAATTATAAGGAAGAGGTCCCAAAAAGGCAAATCAGAACATTGTACAGGAAAAAGTCCAAAAAAGTCATCACAATAATTGTACGAGAAAATAAATAAAAAAAAGATAACAATAATAATACAAGAAAGTTACCAAAAAAGGTATCACAATCAACTATATGGAAACAAGTACAAAAAAGGACATCACAATAATTCAACGGGAAAAAGTGAAAAACGTATCTCCGTATAATTAAACGAAAATATGTCAACAAAAAAAAATCACAACAATCATTTTACGGAATAAAATCCAAAAAAAGTAATTAACCAAAAAATGCCCAAAAACAAGGTCATCACAATACGGGAAAAGGTCCAAAACAGGTCATCACAATAATTATACGAAAAAAGGTGCCAAAAAGTAAGGCCACAAAAAAGTGCAAAAAATTATCACAATGATTATACGAAAAAAATCCAAAAACAAGGTAATCACAATACAGACAAAAATCCAACAAAAGTCATCGCAATAATTGTATAGAAAAAGTCCATAAAAATCATCACAATAATTATACGAAAAAAGGTCCCAGAAAACGCCATAACAATTGTTGAAGAAAGTCCAAAAACAGGTAATCACAATTGTGATTGTACAAGAAAAAGTCCGAAAAAGTCAATCATTACAAGGGAAAAAGTCAAAAAGTCATCACAATAATTATACGGAAAAAATCTGGCAAAAAAAATGATCACAATAATTATAAGAGAAGAGAGGAAAAAGAAAAAGGTCATCACAAATTTGTACGGGAAAATGTCCAAAAATACT
>JARJEC010146469.1:0-17542 GCA_030264575.1 Tachinus sp. AB-2021 | reverse complement strand
TGGAAATGACAAAATTAATACTAAAAACTAGTGATTGGTACTACAAAATGATGTTTGGAGTTTAGTCATGTCACATCTCTGTTCCAAACCTCTTCTGATGTTTTACTCAGTATTTTGCAAAAAAGGCTGTGGTTCCAATTTTTTGGTGTCCAGGACAGATCTGTTTTATAGTTTCTTGCGAATGTCATGGTTAAACTTATTTAAACATAGTTCCAATTGATATGAATAACAAGATCTTTCAGGATATAAATCCAAACAAAGTGTTTCTTCATCAAAATGTTACAGACAAAAAAATTGATCTTCTATCATCTATTTAATAATTATGCATTATAAATTATTTAATCCTAAAAGCAATCATTATTTCTTTTAAAAAAAATTATATCTAGTGAAGGGTTGCTGCTACAAACATTTTTGTAATAAATTTTTATAGAAAATCGTTTCAGCTACAAATAACTCCTTATATTTTTCAATAAATATCGACGATTTTGAGATATTTGCAACAAACTTTTGTGACCTTTGATGTTGAGCTAGCAGCAATCAAATCGGAAACTTTTACACATAGTTGTTAGCCATAATATACTAAGGTACTAAGGTTCATGCAAAAAAATTAGCCTATTTTTTCTAGATTAATTATTCAAATTAACGTAAAATTTTGTCAGATGTGAAAATGACTATTAACTGAAAATTATACGTTTCATTCTGAAAAATTACGTAAATAATATGGATTGGTGTGTGATAAGTTTAAACACTGGCTATGTGTCCAAAAGAGTGGAGCATTTTATTGAAAATGTTTTCTTTGCCTATTGTTTGAAATAGATATACTGATAAAACAGTCAAGTTTGAGGTAAAAATATTCTATACTTAAGTCAAAAATATTAAGGTTAATTTTTTTATTAACGTCATTTATGAAACGGGATTATTATAAGAGGATTAAAATATCTAATAACAAATAGTAACACATTTTTAACGGTGTATCTGAGTATATATATATATATATATATATATATATATATATATATATATATATATATATATATAGTATAAAGTAGTAAAAATTTTCTAAACATTTAATGATAGTATTTTTCAAATTGTAAGTCAAATTCAAATTGTCATGGATGTCAAATATACCGATTTAATACTGATCGTATAAATACCGATTAAAAAAAATACGAGCGTTTGACATTAACGGGTTATAACTGACATTAATGATATGATTTTCATACCCATTTACTTTGTCTTCTACAAACTTCAAAAGAAAGCTAATTTGTCAATTATAGAAATAAAAAGTGTCTTGAATTTCAATAAAAATTGCCTATTAGTTAGCTTCAATTAATACCCTTCAAAGAGTCTAAAAGATTTTAGAAAGTCTTTGGCTACCTTCCTGGCAAAAGAATTTTCAAAAATAGTAATCAATTTTGTTCAAATGGAAAGTATAGTGCGGTATATTTTTATAAAATATAGAATTTTATCCGGGTTTTTAATAGTCTATAAAAAAACTCAAATCTTTAAGTCCGAGGATAACGCCAAATAACGCCTGATCCTTCTTAGGTCGACCACCCTGTATATATATATATAAACGTTTTTAGGTATGTACCTCTCATCAGTGTACCTTGCAACAAGCCAAGCAAGAATATATACGTATGGATTATAAAAATTATAATTGCTAAATTCAAATTGTATTTAAAATATCTTATATTATGAATATAAATTGATTATAACCAAACAAAAACAGTAATAATTCTGACAATGACTGGTTGTCAATTAAATTTAAAAGTCATAGATAACAAATAAGTCAAAATGCAGAAAATAGTATAAAATACACTTGTCAAAAGGCAAGTCTGCCCCTTATTGCTTTGCCTATTCGCGCTACGTGCGTTGTATGCGACTCGTTGCAGGATTTTCAGAATTTCTGGAATATTGCAAAAGAAGTTACACTGTGCCTATTTTTAAACCGGGCAATAGAAACAATTTCAGTAATTATGAAGGTTTTACAATCAATCTTTTTGACTCATTTATTGATGACGACCAGCTTAAATGGCTTTGTAAACATGTGGTTACTGAAAATCAACATGGTTATATGAAAGAATAATCAAAGGCTACAATCCTTATTTATAATTACCAAACAAAAATCTTAGAAGCTTTCAAAAAGAAAAGCGAAGCATTTGATTGCGTTTATAAGACATAAAGTTTTAGCAATGTATTTTAGCAAAGAAATGGTAGCTTCGCTGATGAGCTATTTTATTTAACTCGTCGCTCTAAATGTGTAACATTATTAATCACATTTCAAAGATAATAAATGTAACTTCGGGTGTTTTGCAAGTGTTTCATATTTGACCTATTTTATTCTTGTTATATATAAATGCCTTGTGTGAAATTATTGTTTATTGTTATGCTTAGGGTTGCCAGGGTCTTACTTTTCGTAGGACAGCTCTACAATTGCGAGTACTCGTCCTACGTTCTACATTTGAACTTAAATGTCCTACATCCATAAAAGCAACCAAAATATAAGTTTTATGAGTAATGATGACTGTTGTTTGTTTTATATTAATAGTATATTACATAACGATAGTAATAAGAAGCACATTAAACACGAATGTGTAATTTCACGAGTATGTAATTGCATTACAAGTAGAGTTGTGTGCTATACTTTTTCTATGACCAAATTTATTTTTCAGATGTTGCAATAAATATCCAATTGGCGGTTTTATTGGCACTAATGCTTTACGATTCCTTTAATTTTATTTCTAATTTTTTTAATCATTTATATTTCTATTATAATTTTTATTTTAATATAACTCTTTCATACACGTCTTTTTGTCCTTGAAACCAATGTTTTGGTGAATGAAATAGGCATACAACGCGTTCGGACCGTTTTTAAAGTAGGAAGTTCTATATAATTCTGTGAATAAAACTCGATAAAAAAGTAGTAAAATCAACAAGGGGTATTTTGTTTTACCCTAGACAAATTACCAAGACGCCTGAAAACCCTCAAATAAAACACAAAAAAAACTAAAAAAAGAACTGGATAAAATTGTTGCAATAATAACTGGAAATCTAGATTTTTTTGCAAATTCATGACGGTTATTTTATACTTACAAAAAATACAATTTCGGGCTAGCATGAAGGCGGCTTTAGAACGCCAGTTGCTATATTTACTATTGTAATAACAAAACAGCACGCCACTTGCAGTTTGTGATAGTATCGGGCACGAAATTGCACAGCTTCCCTTAAAAAGCATTTTGATGTTTTACACCTACCAACTACCAAGCGTTCCAAGACGGCTCCCTCTTGTTTCTTCATTCTTCTGTGCAAAAAAAAACTTAATACATTTTTGCTACCCTTAAACAACTCTGCATCTTTTTCTTTGCCCGTTTATTTAAAATAATAGATACTATAATAATAAAAATGGTGATAGCGCCGGACAAAAATTCTTCAAAACTATCTATTCTTTTGACACATAAACTTATATATCATTAAATGTCTATATTTAGTCAGTATTTATGATTTAAGTTAGTAAATTTGCGGAGTGTGTATTTGTTCATCTTTGTTTGCAAAGTTTCTTTGAAAAATATTATTACTTTAACTTAAATACTAAATACTAATAAACTAAAAAGAAATTATTATTATAATATTAAATACAACACTATTTAATTTGATCTATTATACCGGGTGACAATTGAAACAGGTACGGGTCCATATCTTTTTTATTTATGAATATTTTCTTATTTGTATGGCTTAAATATATCACAAGGCCTTCCTTTACCGCTACATGTTTGAAAAATATCATTTCTTGTTTAACCCGAAATAACTTTAATTTTATAATTTTAAATAAAACATCTAATACATAAATACATGAAAAAAATATTTGTTAGCACATTTTACTTATAAATTTTTACTACGAAAATACCTCCGGCTAAAAAATTGGCGTGTTACCTGTGGAAAGGTCATACATTAGGTATACAAATCGTCAGACGGCTACCGCAAAAGGGGTGTCAGACGCCCTCAAACTTATTTTTTGGCATTTGGCAAAAATGACGTTTACCAAAAAAAAGCTTATACATTTTATTTGTCAATTATCGGAATTTATAGAATTTTTATTACTTTGATATAAATTATGCAGTGATTTGCTGATTTAGTAGTGCGAAACAGAAAGGAACTGGTGCAAATACATGCCTGGCAAGTTATAGTCCTAGAGTTAGCGGCCGCACAGGTCTTATATTACCTAGGGCTTGAATTTTATGAACTGGTTGAGGTCCTCTCAATATGATGTGCCAGCTAAGGCACTAAGGAATATGTTTTAAACACTTGCAAAAACGCGTAAAATCAAAAATTTAAAAAAACTTCTTAAAAAAATACTTGTACTCCTGAACATTTGCGTGTCACCTATGTGATCATAGACTAGGTATATAAATTGTCAGAGAGCTATGTCATTGCAAAAGGGATGTCAGACACCCTAAAACTTGTAATTTTTTTGTTGATTTTTTAATACCTCCTTTTGTTGTTTTAACATATTATTTCAGAGACCACTTTAAGCATATGAAAATACCGCTGGATAGTCTTTAGCAATGCCTTCAATTTTTGGTCAGAATAAAATTTTGAATTTTTTCTGTTTTTCTTTCTCTGACGTTTAAATATATTATCTCAGAGACCATTCTAAACACATATATCGTCAGACGAAAAATCTGCTTCAAAATTCTGCAATGCCATGAACTTCTGGAACACCCTTACATTTGCGCTTTCCTATATTTAACATTTCTAAGTCATATTTACTTGTTGTTTTGCTGCTTATGATAACAGATTAATATTATCGATTATATTTAAAAACTAATTATTTTGGTTTATTTGACAGTGTTTATGACTGTTAAAACGTTGTCTGAGCTTATACAAACTATTTGTATATTTTTATATGTTATCTTTATTGACTGTTTATGTGATTACTGACTTTTTCATTAAGAACATCCTTTTTTATAAAAACAGTAAGCTTGATAAGGAATTAAAAGACATAAATATGTTACTGAACATGTCACCAGCCTTTAAATATCATTTTGTATTAAAAGCCAATGAACAAAAATTCTACACATGAGACAATGAGTGAATAATATTGTACAATTATTTATTGAGTTTGTTCATTAATGTAAAACACAAATTTTTTATATCGCTCGTTTAACTTTACTACCTGCACTTTTGACTGTTACCACTCGAGTGACATCGTCTTTTCATAGATAAATTTCTCCAATATTTCCAAAAATGTTGATTAAGTCGGCGCAAATACTAGAAGCGATCCAATATCGTAATATCTTGCACATCTGGGTCGGGAATCGTAATGAGTGATTGTCTAATTAAAAAATGCCCAGATTATTACAGGTTAAAAATTCTAAAAACAGGGCTGGTATTAATTGTTAATGTTATGGGTGATGGGTTCAATAAGCGATTTGATTTATTAAAATTAAAAATTCTATATAAATATAAACGGAAAAGAGAAAAATAAATTGACCATAGATTGCAAATGTTCTGTCTTTCTCGCGCAAGAGCCGCGCGAATCGTGGATTCTCCAGAGGTATTGAGACACATGTAAGACAATACCCCAAATTATTACATTTATTTTAGTAATAGTAGTAAAGTAAATCGTGTAAAAAAGATTTATTGGTGGTTTGTCTAAATAGTAATAATAATTGTAATCAAAACTCTCGCAAATGCGGATTAACCAATCACGATAAAGCAGCAAACCATCTAAGGTAGACAAAATGTTTTTTTGTAAACTCATGTTAATTATTTATATAATATGTTATGACTTTAATTCTTGAGTCGAACGATACAATATTAAGATTAACAACATTTGATTGAATACTTATTTGATGGTCAATTAAAAATCTACCTAATTTGCCTAATTCATTTTTTGCCCCAATAAAACTGGTACCATTATCACTGTGTGATAAAGAGATGTGTAATGGTTTCCTCCTACACGCCACAAATCTTCGCAATGTGGCAATAAACATTTGTGCAGTTAAATCTATCACTAGTTCAAGATAAATAGCCTTTATTGTCAGACAAATAAATAAACATATATATGATTTAGTAAATTTAGCACCCCTCCCTAGCACGTTCTTATATTATCGCATAATCTACGCCGACAGAATAAAATGTTTGTCATGTGAGTTACGCGCTTGAAGCAAAATTTTATGCTGTTCTTGAAATATATAATTAGTAACATGATGATCTTTTAGTATGACAATTGGATGTTTTTGATTATTCTCGTATTCTGATAATCTTAACCTACCACCAACACGAATGAGATTTTTAGGATCTAAAAATGGTGTAAGATTTAAGAGTGTTGTACTCTTATTACTTAAAGTTTTGTTTTATCGAAAAAAGTTTAATTCATTATTGAGATATTCTTCTTGTGATATACTTAGTATTTTATTCATTGCATTATTAATTTCCTTGATTGTTAATTCTCCTTTATTACGTAATTTTGAATTTTTATTGCAGAGTTTTTTTTAAATCTTAAACAAAATGTTGTCTGTCGGATTAATGACGAATAATTGTGACAAGAAAATACATCCTTAACTTTTAATATTGACAATATTATTTAAAATATAAAATAAATATTGAAAATGCTATGACATTTTTTACATTCATGTAAAGCTTTGTTAAATAATTCATGTGAAATAGTTGAGCAATACTCACTTGTTATATTCAAATTAATAACTGATTAACATTTATTTAGTAGTTGTGCCAATACTGCTGCACAAAGTTCAAGTCATGATAATGAAATCACCTTGAGTGGAGCAACTCTTGATTTAGCTCCTAATAAGGCAATTTTGACTCGTTGATCTAAAGCTACTGATTTTATATAGATACAAGTACCTTAAGCTTGTTCAGAAACGTAGGAGAATACGTGTGATTCTATTCGTTTGGATTCTTGTAATAACACATATCTTGAGATGTTCATATCATTAACATTCATCAATTTATCTTTGAAAGGTAACCATCGCATGTTAATATCCAATGGAATTGTTTCGTCCCAACCGACATTTGATTTCCATAAGTCATGAATAATAATTTTAGCTATTATTATAGTAGGAGAAAAAAATCCCAAATGATCAAATAATTCTGACGTGACTACTAAAATAGATCGTTTAGTAATTTGACTTTGATACTTAATATTTGCGGTTGAGTAACAAAATATATCCCTTTTTGAACACCACAAAATCCATGTTGTCTTTTGTATATTGGTCATTGGAACTGGATTCAACTTATTTTTATTGATATTATCATTCAGTAAATTTACATTACTTGCCCATTTTCTTAATTTAAAATCTCCGGACTTGAGAATGTTTGTTAAATTTGTTTGAATGCCTTAAAACTTGCCCATATTTTGTCCAAGTCGTATGATTATTTGGGATTCTTCTGGATACATTTGGTTGTTATCTATACCAAAATGCATTAAACAACGAATAGTCAAAAGTGGCACAGATGAAGTTCCATATGTAGTGGTGTTTAATTCATATTCACTTAACTTATCGTCAAAATTCTCACGCCTTTATATTTTTTGATATTTGCAATCACCAGGGTGAACCCATATTTGTTGTACATTTTTGCGATGTCTGCAGTTATTGTGTATTCAAATGTACGAAACCGTGCCATAATAGGAAACAGTTTTACTTGGATGGTATGACCTATACACTGTATTGAATTAACAGAGATTCCGTTATTAACTTTACAGGATCCATCATAAACTACCCATAATTTAGTTGTAGTACTACATTTATTAATGACAGCGTAATGTGGAAAAAAGAAACCTAAGTTGTATACGTACAAAGCAATTGATTTTGAATAACCTAATTGATCAATATTTGATTTCCAAGGGATTCTTACAATAAATCTTGAAGTTACATCGCGACATCGCGCGTTGTTGTTTCATCAAAAAACGTTTAACAATATTGTTCTTCAGTGGTCAGTTTTCTCTCTTCATTGTACGTATACTTGTCAGTATACCAAAATGTTCTACATTTTTATGGATTTCATTTAGTGACAAGTATGATTTAGTTGACATATTATTTATGAGTTATTTGTTGTTGAAATTACCTGTTACAACCCGTCTTGGTTAAGTTTTTTGAATAATTCCCTGAATTCCCAGTTTCTTGCTGTTTTTTATTAGCATATAATCTAGTTTTTGATTTTGGTCACTACTATATTTCTCGTTGATATGTAATAAAGTATAATGCCGTTGATTACATTTTCTGCACGCATTCTGAGATTGACATGTTTATCAATAATCTCCTTTACGTGAACAATTTAGACATAATTTCAGTTCTCAAAGTCGTTTATTTCTATTATGTTCATTAAGTTGGATAAACGATTTCAAGTTACTGATTGCGAGTTGATGATTGCAATTAGTACAATTTATTGTTATTGTATTAAATGTCTTTATTTCATCTAAGTGACGATTTTAAGCTCTATCCATTAGATAGCGTAAAGATTATGAGTCGCGGGATGTATTTGGTATGTCTAATAATGCTTGTATATGATTATTAACAATTCACCTTTTATTATTGTACCTTTTGTCTAAGCGACTTCAACCAATTGAGTAATTTAAATCAGTTATTTCAAGTGCATTTAATGAAGATTTTAAATATGTTAACTTTTGTATATTGGATAGTTTGTTATCAGAGTGAATTATTGCTATGAATTCAAGCCATTGCGTGAGCTAGGCGTAGGTAATTTAACTTTGTGTGGGAGACATGTGTTAGTTTTAACTATTTAAATAAAATAAAGGTCGTGTCTGTACATTGCTTAATATCGCCCCATTTATGATATTTTTTGTTTTATACATTGTAGACACTAAATTCACCACCAGAAAATTTCTGTCTGTCTGCCTTTCTGTCTGTTGGTCCTAAATATTTTGTATGAAGCTAGCTTAGTTATGACTAATGAGCTTTGAAATTTTTACAGTACTTATAACTGACCTTGACTTAAAATTTAGGCTATAAATTATATTGATAGGAGGATTAGACGGAAAGTTATGAAGGTATGAGTAGTTTGAATGAACAAGCAGTTGCAGTTTTGTTCTAACAGATGGCAATTTATGAATTAAAATATTATTTTTTATTAAATCAAGCACTATTTTAAAATTTGCTACGCCCTTATTGTCAAACGATATTATTCTGACAGCCGAGTTGCTCAGTGGGGGTTGGGGACGGTTCCACAAAATATAACAATAAAAAAACAAACACTCACCAACGATATTGGGCGCCAATTACTGTTTTGTTACTGTCTACTGTTCCAGCAGAAGCAATAAACTGCCATTGGATGATTGTTAAAGATGTCGTTTAGTTGGTTTAGTTACAATAATTGGTCATGCTTACAATAAAGAAAACAGTTATATTAAACATGTTAATTCAATGTGAATATAATAAACAGCAACATAAACAACAATTATAATTTGCTTTAAATATTTTTGTTAAATTAACAAAATCAATCATGAGTATAATTTTGGCCCAATTGTATTACATATAAATAAAAAGTAAAAAAAAACCTGATTATTCAGAATTCCAGAAGTCGATTCTGCTAGGTTCTTTCAAATCCTTAATTGGTAATAATTAATGGTACTATTGATAATCGTAGTTGTGACGATCGTCACCGCGTTGCGTGAAAATAAATAGAATGCACGTGGTTCTTCGCCATTCATTCGGATGTCCATTAAATTCAATTAATTTGCCCTAAATCAGATTTGCACTGATTACTCAATCCTACTTTTTGGTATAAATTTTTTCTGTAGTTTTTAATCCATTTTAAAGCGGTACTTTTAATTCCATATTTTTTTAGTTTTTTAAATAATATTTTAAAGTCTATGCTATCAAAAGCCTTAGATATTTCCAGATAAATACCTAAGCAAGGATAATCTGATAGATTTGGTATATATGTACCTGCTTATGCAGCTGCGGTTTTGGTTTTAAACTAATTTGAAACCAAAACCGCAACATAATGAGCGATTAGTTCATTCTTAAAATAATAATATATTAATAAAATAAAATTTAGAAGATACATATTTTATTCAACTTATTCAAACCAAATATGAGCCAAATAATTTTATTGGCATATATAATGTCATGATCTCATCATTATCCTTTGTCTGCATATGTCATTACCGATGCCAATTAAATTATAAACAAAAATCTGCATAGAGATGACGTTTTTTATGAAAATTGTAAAATCTATATCTCTACATATATCGTGGCACTTGTGTATAGCGGTGAGGTGGAGAAGGGAACTAAAATTAATAGCCAATCATACTCACTTATTATTCACTCTACAATAAAACTGAGGTTAGATTGGCTATTCTTTTGTTCTTTGACGTTAGACTGGTTGTACATTATCTACAGGATAGCAACAGGTATTAAGGATTTTTAAATTTGCACAAAAAAAATTAGGAATTTTATAGTGTTTATGTTTTTCCAGGTGTGTGAAATCTGCAATCTGCACACTAAAAATAACTAGATTATTGTTTTTATTGCAAAGACGTTCATGATGTTTTGATAGATGCATTTATGTAGTGAATGTTTACAGGTTATATTTATTAAACTTTTTTTTTTGAATAATTAAACAACAATTTCAATATGTTTACACAAGTCCAAGATGCATTTATATTTGTAGTGGAACATAAATTTATTTTATAACATTTAATGTGCAATAAATGTTTAATGAAAGTCAAAAGTCAAAATGAGTGATCGCGTGTCTTTCTTGTATACGGTAAAGGGAAACTAGACTAACTGTCTATTAATAAATGTTTTGTTTGTTTTTTAATAATATATCCCACTATTAATTTGTTCCGTCTATGAAAAAGCTCCATCTAGTGAACTTTTATTTTTACTTATTACCACAAGTGGGTTGTCTATTTTCCTTATTATCATTGTTGTTATCCCTATACTATGAATATATTATATTTATATTTTGTATTACATTTTTTTTTTATAAATTTAAATAATTTGTCTTTTTTATAGCTGATAGCAGTTTTCTATTGGCAAACGCACAGATTGTAGATTTTCCGATAGTCTACTGCAATGAAGCCTTTTGCAAGATATCAGGCTACAATCGAGCAGAAGTTATGCAGAAGTCATGTAGGTGTGCATTCATGTTCGGGGAGCTGACCGATAAAGAAACTATCAACAGGGTAGATCACGTATTAGAACACCAGCTACACGATCAATTCGAGATTTTACTATATAAAAAAAATAGTGAGTATAAATTATGCAATTTTTATTATTTACCATTTGCCTGTCTTTTTTTAATGAACCACATATGTTATTTAGCATGTGACCAATCTTATTAATTGCGACAGTTTGTACAATTGGAAAAATACTCCAATAATGTCGATTACTTACTTTGTAAGTTTTATTATCTCAAATAAAAAAATTTGTTTTAATAAAAATATAAAATAAATTTTTGTTCTTATTTGCAAATTTTAAATATAAAATTGTACTATCTTATTTTTAAGATAAATCAAATTATGTACTTACAAATATTAATTAAGTAAAAACTGTTTTTTCTTCTATTCAAGCATAAGACATATCAGAAATAGCAGCATAAATATGTAATAAAAATGAAAGAAAAAAGCATTGTATCAAATTCAAACAAATTTTTGCACTATTGATTCTTTTTATCAACGTGTCTATTTTGACATTGGTTTGACAAACTGTTCTTTTTTCCGTGTCATTTTATATTTGATTTGTATTGGTATTCCAAGATATTGCCAGATTTTTTGTTTTATTTACCTACATAAACATAGTTTATATAACAAAGTTACCGTACTTAGGAAACACCATTATATAAATAACTGATAATGAACCAAATACATTTTTGTTTTATTTAGCTTAATCAATTTGTCTGCACTTGACTGCATCAAACTTTTAGCCAAACATGTAAACACGTTTTTACTGTGAGTTCCCAATTTTGTGTTTAGCTGTTTGAATTACTCACTTCTTTTAATTAGTTGAGAGCCATAAGGGCTAAGCCCTTAGGCATGTTTTCTTGACATTCTTTTGATTTGTTTATGTTTTGATTTCTATAAATATTGACAACGTCTCGTTTTGACATTTGGCCAATCAGATTATAATCACCTAAACGATGATCAATTTAATAAGATTTATGAAAAGAGAAACAAAAAACTTTTTTTTTGTAGTATCTACTTGTTAAAGGTTGATGAAGAGTATTTGTTGTCTTGTAAACAATCTCTTAACGGCCGTAATCCGTAAAGAGCGGCCGTTAAGTCGTCATGGTGATTCATATATTTTTATAGTTGTGTATAGTTGTATTAGTTGTTGTAATATGTCCGTAAACAACGTTTGATAATAGCAACGTTATGCGCCCTCTTAATAATTCAAGTTTTTGTTTCTTTGACAAATAAAATATATTTATTTTAAAAAGATAATTATGAACGAATTGTGATATTACAAAAACTATTGTACAATACACGTCCATTAGGGTATTACTGCCTCGACAGTTCTTCGACTAAATCTTGCCCTACCAGATTTTTACTGTAAAATTCTATTACATTGTTATTAAATACATCACTGGTTATATTTTACTTCCATGATCTGGAATCATTTGTCACTCAATAAGACCAGGTCAATTTTTTACAAAATTAACCAAAGTTTTACTTCTGTTGTGTGGTCCAAGTACACTCAATTTCGCGGATTAGTTAAATCTGCCGCTTTTATTTTTTAAATAAACAAATATCTTTTTTATTACATATTAGACAATTTTAAAATGTTTGTTATTTTGTATAATAATATCGATGATGTTAAGATAAAACATCGTAAGACTCAAAATTGAAATATCAAGTTTTTATGAAACTTTAAATGTTGTACCTTGTAGTACATTGTGGCAAAAGGTGTTGGTTATAGAGGTGATTCTCAACTAATGTGCCGCTGCGCTTTTGTATGTCATATATTTTTTTTACATTTTGATCAATTGGCACTAGATTCAGTCATTGCTACCAAATAACTTACTTATTAAAAGTATAATGTGATGAGAAAAAAGTTGAAACTCACGGGTTTAGAGATTTTAGAGTTTAGAGGCTTACAATGTTTTACGCGAATAAACTATAACACTTCTAATTTTATAAAAACTTGATGTTTCTATTTTGATAATTACGACGTTTTATCTTAACATAACATACAAAGTTTAAAATAAAAAAATTAAACAAACAACTTATATAATATTATATTGCTGTTTTTGATATCTCTTTTTAATAATTATTTATGTATGTAAAGCTTGATTATAAAAAATAATATCAAGCTTATTATGTTAACAATTCAAATTTACAAGGTGAAAATTCAGGACTATATCTGCAATGAGGCTGTTGTTTGTTGAGTGTCTGGACGAATGATGTTGCAGAGAACGGTCATGCTTCTAATAAACTACTTACGCCTTTTTGGCTAAAACGCTGCAGCACTGGTTTGATACTTTTTAAGAATAGTTTTGTCATAATTAGTAGTATTAAAAGTATTAAAACATTGGCATATCGTTGATAATTCAATAAAACCTTTCATAATTTACACAAATTTATAGCGACATTACACTTAGCCTCTTGGATTCGTGGATGCATAAACAAATTCTAAAAGTATTTTAATCCACACCAATATGATTTAGAAGTGCAAACATTAACAATTTATGAAGCCAAAGTGAGTGGTTGCGTGCCCTTCTATTAACAATTTATTGTTTTTAAAATTACATAAATTTGACAAGGACAGTGAACAAAAAATTCAGTTTTAATTTTTTTGTGTTTGATATCAAGCCAGAACTTTTTGCAGACAAAACTTGAGTTTTTGAAATAGGTTGTTTTAGTATAATGAGTTGCATAACTTTGACATGAACTAATTTCACAGTTGGCTGGAGCTATTAAACAAAAACCATGGCAGCATTAAAGAGAAGTTAACACATTTTCACTTTGAAAGAACTATTTCAGTTTCAATATATATCCTCCATTTATTGCACTTGTTAGATGTCTAGTTATATATATATTTGTTTCTATCTCCTTAATGTATGTCTGTGTATTTGCATCGCTCCGTCCGTCCGCATCACGCATGCTCTATATAGAGAACAAAGGTATGTAGCTTGCACCAATCTCTATAGAGAGCATACCGTTTATATAGTAGATAAATTAAAAAAAATGTTTTAAAGCAAATATTTAATGTTTAGAATATAGCATTGATAAAACTTTTGCATGTTATGTTGTGGGTGATATGACATGTTAAAGTCCTGTTTGCAAATGAAATTTTTATAAGATTCCAAAAATCTAGACTTAGTTATTATATGTCGATTGATTGTTATTGAGTATACAGGTTGTTTGCTTTACATATAATATATTCAACCAACAACAAAGTAAACATCCAGTATATGATCATGCACGATTGGTGTTATCACTGTTATTTAAGGCATCCATACAAAATTGCAGCTCAGTGTTTTAATACTCGCATATATTGCTAGATGTTTCTCTGCACTTTTTATCATGTGTTTCATTTAGTGTTTACAAAATACTATACTTTTTAAACAGGTAGGGCAATATAAAAAAAACAAAACACTTTAAAAGCCGAAGTAACTAAAGTAATAAGTCAACAAGCTCAATAACGATAAGCGCTGATAAATATTTATGTTTTTTTGTTCTAACAGGCACACCTGAAGGTATGTAGTATTTTGTTTACAATTTTCTTTCTTCTTAATTTTAATTATTATAATTATATAACATCTATTCTTGCTGTTTTTCTTTCTGTCGGTAGTTTATCACTAATAAAAATGTAAGATCTAGTTACTTCCTGCAACTTACTTATAATTTGGTATTTACTATAACCTTTTAATATAATTTAATAATCTTTAATCTAAAAATTAAATAATTTGGTAATTATTTAGAATGCACTTAGTTTTGCTTAAAGTCACATTTGTATATTCTTTATGTCTATTTCTGAAGTGTAAACTTCTTTAGTCGCGACAAACATATTTCAGGACTGAGAAAGAATCATTTAAGACTCGTACAACTACGTTTAAATGGTTCCGATACTAAAAGTCTTTCAAATAGTATAGAGTTTTAAAAAATTTAATCAAGTGCTTCATATCTTGCTTCTACTAGTTTTGTTTCCTTTCAAAAGTATAAAATGGTGATTAATAGCGGATAAGCGCTGTATAACTTTATATATTGTGCCAAAAGAAAATGAAATTTTTAAATCCAAATTGCTGATAAAATTTTTGGCTGGGTTCACGAGGTCCTCAAAGTTTTAATTATGTCAAGTATTGATTTAATTGCGTATTTTATTTATCAAGTTGCTTCTTTTTTATTATAATATATGTTACAAGCATTATCAAAAATTAATGATAAAAATGTGAAAAAAGAGTTGTGTGGGTGCCGTTGTATTCACAAAAGATGTGTAAACACATGCACAAACCGATCCACCTACCGACAAACACACCTAAAGCCAAACGTAATAAAAGTTTGACTACGTGACTGCTAGTGAGACTAAACAAAAACTTTCTTGGTATTTTGGATTAATTTTTTTTATTTTCTTTGTCACGTTTTATAAACTTACTTGACGCTTATCGGCCAATTAATTCCTGCCATATATATATATATATATATATATATATATATATATATATGTATCATATATTAATAAAACTACATTCTGCGATAAGGTTAAAGTGCTACAAAAATGTCCTCTCTTTTGTATTGTGTTCATATGACACAACAGTTTTGAAATTAAAAAATAACTCTGTGTTGTGTACTTAATGCTAACACACAATTTTTTGTATCAAATCTGTATCCTGCGTACGATTTCAGGCAACTGATATTTTCTTCTGCATCTGCGAGGATTGGTGCAAATGTCTCCACAACAAAAAGTGGCCGGTATAGGCTGTAGCATTTGGTAGTTGAAAGTATTTTACTGTCACTGAACATTTGTAGAACATTTATCATTGTATAGGGTACTATTAATACGCAACCGGTATACTCTACATCAGCAATTATCATCTTCACAAGTTCATCACGAAAATGCCCTAACCAGCAAAAACCTAAAAAATTATATGATTTTTGTGTTCATTATAATTGCAAAAATTACCTTAATCAATAAGTAGTGTTCATTATCTGTTTCCCTTATTTACTTGTTCAGCCGTTAAAAGTTGTGATTAATTTGTTTGATGGCCTACAGATTGTTTTCTTTACAACAATATATCAATTTACGATAGAAATCCAATAATATTGTTATTAAATATATATATATATATATATATATATATATATATATATATATATATGCCGGTTTATTTATTTAATTTATAAATAAACCTGCATATAAAATAGATTTATTTCTATTTAATAACCAACATATATGCAAGGATGGATAACTCCTACAATAGTATTGTCTCAAAATTCCAGATTCGGCTTCACTGTCAACTAAGTGAACATTTCGACTTGTTACTGTAAAAGTTTACTGGTCGTATATTGTAATGCGTATCATACTATACAATTCAATAAAATTCAAAGAAACGAATTAATATAAAGTATAGACATCTAAAAATTGTGTATCTATCTATTTGTTTGTTGATATTTATTTACTTTGAAAAATAACATGGTAAATAAGATACAGTATGAAATAAAATAATTAATTGTAATAAGCTTTATTTGTTACTAATTATAGTATTACCACAGATTATTACTAGTCCTACAAAAATATAAAATATAAACAAATATTTCCGTTAACATATTACCAATGTCCACTGGAAATACTGAAGTTGTCCAATCAAAAATATTTATGCATGTTGCATTATTGGCGTCTTTTAATAATATATTAACAAGAGTTGTAAATGTTATATTACATGCGAGTGAAACGTTACCCGAGAAGCCGTGTAGCGGCAAGTTGTGTAAGTTTTAAAGAGTATGTAATCGACATACAACTTTAGTTAAGTACTATACATTTTTGGGTGCTTTCTTTTTACATCTGAGGTGAGAATATCATCTCATCTAATTTGATCAAATATATTTAAAATATCTCTTTGCCTCACTAATTAAATGGAACACACGGGAGTGAGTAAACTCGATAAATCTGGTGGTTGAACAGGGTTGCCTATGTTGGTACCAAATAATATATTTCAGGACGTTACTATCGTATTCACTAGTTGTATCATATGACGTCATGACGCAAACATTATTTCAAACGTCATTAACTTTTATTATTTTTCATTATCCTATTTAATTATCTGTTAGAGCTAAGTTTGTAATTTGGTCAAAATAAAATTGATAGATTGGTAGAATTATCATAGAATTATTATGGTGGAAAAGTGCAGTGTGCTTAGATGTGATGTATCCAAACACAATAGATTTAAAATTATTAAATGATGAAAATTTCCTTTGTATAATGATGTTAGTATTCCAAATTAAAAATTATCTTACATACTATATAAATATATATGTTACGGTAAAACTACAAAATTAGGAAAAATGGTCACATTTATGGGTATATGCACTTAAAAGACCGTAGTATATATAATATAT
>JARJEC010146465.1:0-15225 GCA_030264575.1 Tachinus sp. AB-2021 | reverse complement strand
TTGAAGGAATTGAAAAAGACTAAATATATTTCACTTGCCAAAACATTAACATTTAATGTTTATACGTCAATATTATTACATGAAAAAATTATATTGTTTAAATAATCACCGCCATTGTTGATCAAATCAAAATTATATAAAATGTAAGCAAAAGTAAACGATTAATAATACAATTATAAAAACAACAATTAAATTCAATTAAATTTTAAAAAATTGTCCAAATAATTAAGGAAAACAAAACAAACAAAATTAAATAGAACAATAAACAAAAAATATTTAAACAAACAAATTTAATAAATAATAATTAAAAAAATTAATATGACAAATTAAACAAAATAACCAATATAAAATAACCATAAAAACACAAAAAGTAGTAAAAATTAAATAATAAATAATTAAATAAAAACTAACAAAATAACAAAAATAAGCATATAAACAATAAAATAAATCGAACCAATATTAAAATATAAAATAAAAATAACACAAGCACATAAGCACAAAACAAATTCAACTGGAAAAGGGCTGTTAATGTTATTCGGATCTTTTCTTTTTATTTCTTTTTTAGTCTCATATTATTGCAGATTAAAATCTATTTTAATTGTATTTATAAATGACAAAATATTGCATGATTTAGCTGCAGTAAAATATGACAATTTCATTCATATAATAATGAAAATAATAAATGGACTAATAATATTATTTTAAAAAACTGGTCATAAACAAATGTTGTATTGTTGCAACTTTTTTAGTTCATCAAATTTATAATAATTAAGTAATTTTATAAATTATGAAGCCACTCAAATGAGTATATAAAACTTTAATGTCTGTATTTTTAGTGAAATTAGTTACAGTGCCACACTTTCATCTATTTAACGACTCTAAATTATATCAATAAAAAGAACTATAAAATTGGAACCACCTCGCTATTATAAATATTACACGCGTATTGTTTACGGTAGTTTATCAATGTTATTGCTTATAAAATGTTATTTCATTATAACTAAGAGCGGCGGTCATTCACATTCCATAGACACATTGTGACTAACTACATTTTACGATCACATATTTTTTATCTTTATTTATTTATTAATAGGGTACAAGGATAGTCAATTAATAAGAGTAATTATGCATGCATAAATAATTATAAATGCGCATGATTAAACAATAGAGGTATCATAAAATACACTACCCTTAATACAAATTATTATCAACGAATTGTTAAATTAATAAAACCTACCTTTATATATTCTAGCAGCATTTAACGGATACTTTTGTTTAGTTAGCATAATTCACTGGATATTATAACTTCCTTCTCTTTTATTGTAATTTCTAATTTCAACAGATTAGTAAATGTGATCAAATAAGTACATGTCATAATTAACATATTCCAACATGGTAATTACTGTGAGGAATGCGAAGGTTAAATTTGCAGTAAATGTAAAAAGCACGTAAACCATTTGCTGCACTAAATTAAAATGATCAAAAGAGCAATTATAACAAATTTTAATGCAATATCTGATTTCTTCGGAAAAATTTTAATTCAATGTAATAATATTAGTTTACATTCATATAAATAAATAATTAAAGTACTGTTTGCATATTTAATTCTATAAGAAGCTTTTCTCTATTTATGTGAACATTTTTAATGATCTTAAAAGCGTAGTTAACGCATATAATTAAGATAATTAGCGGCTGATATAAAGAAACTATTTACTTGATTTTAAATGAGACCGTGTTTTAAATTATTCTTTTCACTTAAGAGTTGAACGTTATATTTCAGTCAGCATGCGGAATGATACATTATTTTTAATAATAATTAACATTGTATAAGTGTACATTCTTCAAAAAATTCTAAAACAGAATGCGGTTGGGAAACTTTGTAAAGATATTTATTGTAGAGATGTTAATTTAATAATAGATTGTGGTTTTCACGAAAATACCACATGCGAGATTAATTGTTCCTACTGAAAGCTCAAACATCTTTCTAAACAAACTAATTTCTAAGCATATTTAACAGACTATTTAGCGATTTATTTTTGGCTTAAACTAACATTATTCATATGTCTGATAGTGAAAAACTATTTTGGACACTCCTATAAGCACCTATTTATTTCGGTTTAGCGGTGACAAACAGGCCGCACGTGACCCTGTGCCCTTAAATTCTTCCTTCTCACATGTTTATCTAAATACGTGCGAGCGGAACACATGTCTAATGTTAACATAGTTTTGTTTTAATGGATATTTTGGTTAACCTCAAATAGCACTAATTTTTCAAGAATATGTCTTCCTAAGATTACACAAGGGTTCTAATGGGCTCCGCTCACCAAACCTCTTAACGACTAACACCGTATCCACTTTGTATATCATCGGTCGTTTTAAACAGTTCACAAGTTTTCATTTCAACGGTTAAATGAGCTTTCACTAACGCTCTGTTTATATTTAAAAAAATTTGATTACATTATATGTATAACTATAACAAAATGTAATTGATTTTGTATTACGAGTACATATTTTGTAACTTAAAAATTGAATTCAACTTAATTTAGATAAATTTGTTACACAGCAAAAAAAGTATGATTAATACTGTAATGTTTGCTTTTATTTATAATCTAATGTTAATGATCTAAAGTATTGGTTATTATACTTTAAGTTTTCTTTATCTTGTCGTTGGTGTTTTGAAAACAAAAAATGATATATATTTTTACGTACATTTTTCAACATTTTACATACTAATTAGTACATAAATGTAGTATGAAGAAAACTTATGGACAGTTTATACCTTCTTGCCATTTGAGAAAAATAAACAATATTTATTTCAAATTTGATTTTTTTGAACGGCAAAAAATGATATATATTTTTATAAAATTTAATTGTCATTTTTTATTAATTTCTAGAGTAACACGCCCTGACTCAACACACAGCTAAAGAAAATCAACTTCGATGGACAAAACGTCAAAAACAGTCTCAAAAATATTCGCCGCTTAGGTAGTTAACAGGTGCTAAAAATGTCGTAATTGTTTAAGGTTAAAATTTGGAACCTGCACACAGTAACTGCGAGGAGAGATTTCTATGTTATCTACCTAGTTATGAAAACAGTATGCGACAATTTTATTATGACGAGTTTCTGTGACATTTTGTAATATTATTTTAATTTTTGTTAACGAAGGCGAAAATGAGATTTGCAAATTCAACATAGAAGCGTCATAAAATTTTTCTCTAAAGAAGGTAAAAAAAATATTTCCAAATTAAATATCAGTAGTAATATAGCAATTAAAATGAAGCAGGAAATTCATCTATGTTTACCTAAAGTGTAAAAATTGAAGATTTGGTGTTAATTGACTGTCGAGTAAAAGTTATAGTTATTGCTAAAAAATAGAAATATCAAATATGAGTGAATTTAAAGTTCTATATGAAGATTTAAAAGTGAGCAAAGTGTCGGTACAATGGATTCAATAGCTACTCAGTCTTGAACAAAAACTTTGTAGACGATAAATTTCAGAAAAGAATTTGAATGCTTTATCCCAAAATGAACACTAATTCTATAGAATTGTAACTGGCAATAAGACCTCGGTACAAATCTTTCACGAAACAAAAATCTATGCAATGGGTTTATAAGAACTTTACTCAAGAAGACAAAGCGCCAATTTTTTACGAAAAACGTGTTGACAGAAGTTTTCTGGGATGTTGCGGAAATTTTCTTAATCGAGTGTGTGCCAAAAAAACTACAATAATAGAAAATATCTACCTAGACAATTAAGAACTTGAAACCAGTATAATTATGCGCAGAAATCTCTACTTCTGTACGACAACTGCAGGGTATATAAATGGTTCTTATGTTAAAGATTAAAATTTTATTTCTCCTTTAAGTTAAGTTAAGATTCGATTTAACAAATTTTTGATTCTACACAAAAAACTACTTAGAATTAAGTTAAAGTTTCTACAAAACTTGAAATGAATTGATTTTCTCTTAAAAATAATAAGTCGATGATTGGATATATCTTAATTATACAAACATATTTTTGTTAAATTTCTGATAAAAAGAAACGTCTGAAATTGAATAGGTCAAATATCAAAAACGATATTGTAGACTCTGTTAGAATCGATCAAATTAGAATTACAAGATTGACAATAAAACGGAAAACTACAAATAAAAAACTCAAGCCATAGAGTAATAGAGTAAAAGGAGGTGTAAGAGCTAGATTTCTTCCAAGTTTTCATTTTTCTGCACAAAGGTTGTCTGTATATTAATTAGATAATAAAGATAATTAAACAAATTTCGCAAAGTTAGTTAACTAACATCGAAACTTTAAATTTATTTAAAAAAATAAAAATAAGATAAAAATAAGTTACAAACTAAAAAAAAATATATATAAATATTTGCAAAAATGCAAATGACAACAGAAATAAACCGGTATTAAGATTTGGACATTATATCAGATGTTGTTTTAGAAGTGCGCGGGTTTCATTATCACTACAATATTATAGAACAACCATACAGCTTTTTTACTCCATAAAGAAGTGTAGCAAAAATTTCGAACTCTTTGTATACAAATACCGGGTGACCCAAGGCTGTTTTATTTTGTTATTTATAAAGCTAGACAAATGAAATTTATAGAAGTGTATATTACATAAAATATACAATTTATTGATAAATTTGTGAAGTCGTTATTATTTCCGGTTATTTCGGAAACCATTTTTTTGAATTTTAAATGAAACCATATACGTTTTTCTGTTATTTTGAATTAGTTTGGTAATTTAAATACAAAAACGTGTTCATCATCAACTTTTATCACAATGGCAACAACAAACAATTGTTTTTGTTTGCATCTAGATGGCTGTATATCGGTTAAAATTGTTCCAAACTGATAAAAAAATTATTTAAAAAAATAATATTGCATGAATAGTGCCTTCTACTAGGTTACAAAGCAAGCATTTGTAGTTTTTGGTCAAAACGTCGATTTTGTAAATAGAACCTCAAGGAGCAATTGACTCTTCAACCCAATTAAGTTAAATGTATTAGAAATGGAAAAATCGAAAATTTGATTTAAAAAAATTAGCCCTGAAATGCCAAACAAAAACGTCATTATTTAAAGGCTGGGTTACAAAACACAAGTTGAATTTATTTTAAAAAATTCAACTTGTGTTTTGTAACCCAGCAGAGGAAGCTATTAATGCAATATCGATCTACATTATTTTTTTAAATAATTTTTTATCAGTTTCGAATCATTATAACCGATTTGCAAAAACAAAATACTATTTTTATTTGTTGTTATATTGTTTAAATTGTCAAACTGATTCAAAATAACAAAATAAAAATATATGGTTCCATTTAAGATTCACAAGATGGCGTTGTTTCGGGAATTACCAGAAGCGATACCAACACAAATATCACAATAAATTGCATTTATAATGTATAAATTTAATTTGTCTAGCTTAATAAATAACAAAATATAACAGCCTTACCAATATGTAATTATGTTTATTTCGGGATAATATAAAGTACAGCAATAATTAAAATGTGATGATACTAATGTTTTGCAAAAGATAATTTTGTTGTAAAGATTTTTTAAAGTGATAGATATAGACACTATTTATGTTGATATAAATTGACTTACTATCGCTATCGCATAGTTAATTTGGTCCAAAAACCATAAAAAATGGATTCATTATCAACTCTAATGTTGATTCATTTCACATAATCATTTTTGCTATTTTACGATATTTTTTGTAAAATTAAACAATATTTGGTAGATATTATAGAATTTTTGAACAATTTTGTTTTTAATATATTTTTAAAGATTTTAAAAAATGTTGAAATCCTTTGAGAATTCTCTCATATTTCACAAAAATTTAAAATATTTTAACATTCTTTGCTAATATTTTGAAATTATTTAAATATTGTATTTTGAAAGTTTTAAAATATTTTACAATTATTAACATTTTGCAATATTTAGATATTTAATATAATTTAATGATTTGCAGAAAAGAATGTGATAAAAAACATAATAGTAAATTGCTTTATTTTATACGTAATTCAAATATTTCGATACTTTGCAAATACTTTCCAATAAATTTTGAGTTTCAACAAACTAGATTTTTAAATAAATTGTTTAAATTGTTGATAAAATATAAAATATGTTATAATTGCAGTTATTTTGCATTTTTTTGAGCATATAAACCTAATATACGCATTTATTCATATCTATCAAATTAATTAATAGGTTTCTTAAACAATGCAATTGTAGATTATAAATTGTATATGGTGAATTTATAACCACTAATTCAAATTTATGTAAAATTTATGTGACATTTGATATGGTAATTTATTTCTTTGTTATAAATGTACTATTAATTACTGTAATTATATTATTATCATAGCCAACATTGATTTGCTTTAAAATTAATAGAGCTATGTTTAGAGATATCATAATGTGTTTATTAATAATCAATTAAAATTATGAACTAGAATTTGATTGATTGTAAATTTGCTTGTTAGTTAAATTTTCTAAATAATGAGTACAACATTTTTTAGTTTACATTAACCTCTTATATTGTGCTGCAAAAAATATTTTCCACCAATTTACATGTAATTTAACAATATATTCTAGTTTTGATATATTCATAATTAATTAAATACAGCATTCATTTCATTATAAAATTTTACATAAACAAATAAATCTCAAATATAATCTAATTATGTTTAAAAATATATTTATTAAAGGCATTGAATTTCATTATTTTTTCATTACCTGATACGAAACTCATGCGACATAAAATTTTTATATCTAATATTAAATAACATACGCACTTTATAGAAATATAATAAAGCATAAAACTTAAAAATAAGTTCATGTGCTCGATAAATGTAAAAAAAATGATAAGATATCAAAAAGTTGTTAAATGCTAAAATGATAGATACGAAAGATCTACAAATAAGCTTATTTGTTGGTTTTTCATATATTTTAATTTTGATTAACCATTTAATCAATTTCAAAATACAATTTAAATTATTTCAAAAATTATAAACATGTTTTCATAATATTGATTCACCTATGCTAAGCGTTTGGGATGCTTCTTGGTATTGGTTTTAATGTTGATGATGAAAAGGAGAGGTATGCTTCCATTGTCAATTAGTTGAAAGAATTTTGGAATTAAACGCAGTTGCTTTAAAACCGCCTTTAAAATTTATTATAGTAAATATTTTAAGTTTTTTAGGTCTGTACAGAGGGTTTATACTAAGGCGCACACCATCGAGTAAACATAGGTGTATGACCGTACAATAATTCGAAATGAAAAACAAAAAAGTTGATTTCACTTTTCTTATCATGCTATATCTTGTACCTTTTATCGAAGGAAATATTCAATAAACGTTTTAATCAATTAGTCTTGCTTAATAATCAACAAAACAACTTTAGGAAGATTATTTAATGTTTTTAAGTTTCACATTTAAAAAGTAACTAAAAAATTAAAGAAGAAAGTCAAAATTTCTTTCATTTCGACTTATTTTAATACATCTATATTTGATCGATGGGTCGCGACCTTTGTTTTCTTTTTAAGCATTTTCATTATTTTTATTATTTTTAAAAATTTTAAATATTGCGACGTTAAAATTTTAAAAACAAACTTTATCTTAAACTTTTTATTATTTATTTTATTATTTTTTATTATTTTGTTAAGTACAATATCAATTAAACAACCAAAAAGCTATATATATATATTGCTTTTTGGTTCTTTAATTAATTTATTACGTACATTTATACAGTATTTAAAATTAAAATTGATGAATTTATTTGGCCCAAATTTACTTAGGTGTCGAGGGTGGAAACATAAAAAAACACTTTGTATAATTTCGCTTATTTAGTGACAGGACAAATTAAACACCGTCCTGTTTTTTAAAATTTATTCTTAGATCACATTTTGTATATTTTGCATTTATTCTTAGTTCACGTTTTGTTTATTTGTTGCTTTTACATATTTATGTTTATTTTGTTTAAATGATTGCTTTTGTATATTTTAGTTTTAGTAATTTTATTCATTTTTTGTTTGATTTTGCTATAATTTTTGTTTAATTTTAGACCGTGTATGATAACTTCAAATACATTATTTGTTACCTATTTTAGTTTTATTATATTTTTAATTAAAAATGTTTGTTTGTGTTTTGCCTATTTTCTCGTATTCGTCTATTTTTTCTTTAATTGTTGTTTCTTTATTGTTTTATATTAAGAGTGTTTTATCAATTTGTCAATGTCAAATTTAAATAAATTTGTGTTTTTGTTTTGTATAATTAGCGTATTTGTTTTTTTTTATTTTTGCTTAATTGGTTTTTTTCTAATTTGTATTTATCCGTTTCTTAAATTTTGGTTTTATTTAAGATTTTTCGCTTATATTGCATCGATTTATTGTTTAAATATGTATGTTTCTTGTATATACATAATTTTTATATGCATATTTTTTATGTTCATTATTTCCTTTATTTACTGTTTTGTTTAATTATTTTTTATTTACTATTGGATTGTTTTGTTTATTTTTGTTTAATTTATAAACTCTTCTGCGAATAGAGCCTGCATCATAATCTACATCAAGGAGTTTGTTAAAAAAATGCATATAAATTGCAGCTATTGTTAAAAATAGAGCTCAAATTTTAGGTTATTTTATGAATGGTGAACACACCAATTTCCTTTTGTATTTGCATTTAGACGTCACTTAGACGGCACACAATTTGGCTTATTTTACTTTCTTGTTGGGCATTTTAAGCATAAATAATTTATATTATTTTATTTACGAAGCAGGTTTTTTATGTTTTTGCAAAATTAATTTGATTAAATTTTAATATTAACTTTTTATTAGTAGAATACATCAGTTACATATTATGATCAAAATGTTAAAAAAGTAATTGTTGTTCCAAAAATTTGGTATTTATTAAATGCAATTACCCATATTTTATTTACGAAGGAGTTTTTTTATGTTTTTGGAAAATTAATTTGTTTAAATTTTAATATTAACATTTTATTAGTAGAATACATCAGTTATATATTATGATAAAAATGTTAAAAAAGTAATTGTTGTTCCAAAAATTTGGTATTTATTAAATGCAATTACCCAAAAGGAGTTTCTGAGAGATTTTATACAAAATATTTTAAATGCTCGAAGAGAAATTGAAAATATTGTAAGAAAACTAAACGAAATTTTAGATAATTTAAGTAATTCAAACAAAAACATGGAATATTTCGCTGAATAATTTTTGCTGCCATTACTTCTGTAGACGTGTATAGATGAAGTTCCTCTGTTATCATATTTTATCCGATAGAAGGAAACCTTTTACATTAAACAATGTAGAAAATATTTAAAGTTTCAATATTTATTATTAGAAACTTAACAAGTTTTATTACGAAATATTTTATGTATTTGGTTTTTGGTGTAACCATTTTCCTACTTCTTTTAATAAAATAACAAAACATATTAGTCTGAACTGGTCTATTAGTTGTTGTTTTATAATAAATAATAATAAGTAGGTACTATGTTATAAATATATAACAAAATAGTTAAATATTAAAAAGTAAAGCGCTTTAATTAATTTTTTATTGGCTTTTTTGCTTATTATGCAGCTTTTTGCAGACTTTCGATAAAACTTTTCAGGTTTTAAGTGGATGTTAAGAGTTAAAAATCCGCGCTTTATTATGAATAATATATAAATTATTTTTCAGAAAATAATATAAATTTATACTAATAAATGCAGCAATGAATTGAATAGTATGGAGAAACAAAGAGTAAGATAATTTATAATAAAATATAATTAAAGTCCAATTATAAGTGATAAGTTAGATATTTAGGCATAATTATTATTAAACTTTGACACGGAAGAAATCTTCATGAGTTAGAATTATCTCAATTAAGTTATCTCAACCAATATAATAATGGGGGTTATAAATTGAAATGCTTTTAATTTAATAATCATCGGTATGATTTACGAGAAAATAAAAGCCTTAAATATAGAAAGACCGCGACGGTTATAAAAGATAACATCAATCTATAAGTAATAAATTGTTCTACCACATTAACACGTTTACTGATCTAAAACAGACCGTTTAAATTACGAACTATCATCGTTTTATCGTGGCTGATGTTTATGTATTCCAGTACTTGAATGTGTGATGATCTATACTAACATAAATCCACCATTTTAATGTAAACTACTTAGTTATATTTGTTGACACCGGTGTGAAGTGTGTCTTTATTAAGTGCTGACTCTTAAACGAGTGAGATAAGTAATCGAGAAGCTGAGTACAGGCTGGTGCTACTGACATGCAACATACCCAGACTCCGATACGAGAATAACTGCTGCGGCTGAAAACACTTTTAGCATCGATTTAATAAGGAAAGTAATCTAATAAAAACACGAATCCTCTCCGAGTCATTCCACATAATGCGGGGAATGGCTGATGAAACAGAATTGGAACAAAATGAAACAGTTGTGTGGAGAATATAAAAGAAATGGAGGAACAATATCGCACGCAAAGCTCCAGTGTTTAAGTGAAATGAACATCCATTACAATCAGCAAGAAATTAGCATTCCGAAAAGCGGCTTCCGCGGCTCCGGAATTTAATTATACACAATTCAGTGATGTAATATTTATGTATTTATTTAAATGCAATGGTAATCCTCTGGCCAGGAGGAAACCGATGATGAGGGGAGCTTTGGGGTTGCTTACTTAGCGAGTTTCGAAAACCGACACTATTATACACCGAGGAGGAGACTGTTTACGGTCGACATACTTAATGACATTTAAAGTTACCTAAGGGTTTAGGTTTTATTTTACGCCGGCTAAACGAAAATAATTTTATTTATTCCCTGAATTTGAATTACCCCGCAATTTTTTCTTCCCGGATGAACGCCATTAGTATTCCTCTTGGTTAATTTCTAAATTAACGACGCCATAGAAAACACGTACACATACAAGATAATTCATAAGTAATATTTGATAGTGGTGGAGTGTCAGCCATGTAAATCGCTTCATTAGTGCTATTCAGACTAAAATTGCAGCCGTTGCTGGCGCAGAATAGCCATCATACATTAGTGCTCGTTGTAGTATGCCCTTTATTAACACTCAACTATGTCCAACTTCCAATATCTTTAAGTTTACGATGCCACAAGAATGTCATATCATTGGTTTTTTATGAATTTAAATGAAGCTTGTACTTTGAAACTCAATTTTTAGATAATTGAATTTGAAATTGCTGCTTTTACGAGTGTGTTTATGGGGCTCTTACGCTGGATTATTGCGAGTTTTATTTTCGCGCGACATCTCAGTTTACAAATCAAATATATAAAGACACTCATCCGCTTCCATTTTAAATAAGACGTGTCCTTAATTAAACCTAATTATTAATGTATTCTAATTTAATGAGATCATATGATTATTCAAATGGTACCGGACTAACTGACCGGTTTAAGCGCCCCTTTGACAAAAAACGACCAAACTTTGTTAATTTAACAATTAACGATACAAAGCACGTATTACTGTATCTAAACGACTTCCCATCAATGTATACAACAATTAAAATAAGAAAACGACGCAGACGGCCGTGGCGTCAGCGGCCATCTTGAAGCTAACTTCACCTTGTTAACATGATGATTTTTTTACAAACTGGTTACCGATTGTATATGAAGGAGTGGTTTTCTCTGCTAGCCCCGCCTCAATGCAGGTAATCGAATGCTTGTTAGAATTCTACTTATATATACCTGAATTTAGCGAGTAATGACATAACCTTTGAGGTGCTCGTAATGGGAGCTAATAAAAGCTTTGTTAAGTACCTATATGCTCATTTCAGTGTAACTTTATCTATTTGCTAACCGTGAGCATGTTACTACTTTTATGGATTCCCCATTTTTCCTGTTTAACCGGGCATTTTATTAATTTTCGATATTATTTTATAGAGAGGCGATATCGTGTATCGTACCATGTTTATAGTTTTAAACTGAAATAAAACTATGCTACAACCTTTTAAACATTATATACATTTTATAAACACAATAAAAACTTATTGTAATTAATTAACATAACTCATTATTACTCCAACAAGCATGCACACTTTTAATAGCCCGCAACATTTCTTAGTTCTTAACCCGCAACAATTCTTACAGCTTGCAATTACTTTTATTGCTTCTGTAATGTGGTAATTATTTATAGGTATGTAACGCTAAAAACTATAATTAAAGCATTTTTTTATTAACATGAATTCATTCTTACTTAGTTTTTTATTGCTCAAGTTTTAGTCTCAATCAATGCGATTAAGCAATTGCTATATCAGCAAACATAAATTAATTAATTTAATTATATTAATTCCAAGGTTTTATTTTCTAATAATGACAATTTATTAATTGCATTACAGAATTATCAAAGTTTTATTTATTTTTATAGATAAGTTAGTAAAATATTTATTGCGTTTTGAATTCATTATTTTGTGTTTATGCTTTGTTTTTTTTTTTGTAAATTTTTAATATTCATAAAACGTAGTAAAACTAAATCTTTTTCTAAATTAAAATATTTTACAGAATACATATTTAAATACGTATAGAATAGAATATAAATAAATGTATTTCTTTCGTAATAACTAATAGGAAATAGTGATTTAAAACGGTTTAACAATCAGCATACTACCAATATATGCCATATAGTTACACTTTAAAAACTACCGAAAGAATTTTCCTAACTAAACATTTTTTATCAACTTCAAAACAAAACACGTACATATTACTGTATCTAAACTACAATTATATATGCTATATGTTTTAATAATATTATAATCGTATTTTCTTCTTTGTAAGTTTGTTTTATTATTAGTGATTTGTATTGCAATAACTTCAAATGCCAAGTTAATAGCAGAAATTTTACTGATTCAATTGAGAACAATAAAATTTTAATGTAGAAACTTATACATTGTTATCGTGTTACTACAGATTAATACTAAAGAAACAAACATTTGACAAGTATTTTAATTTTAAATAAAGTTTGATGACTTTTTCTTTTATTTCATAAAATATCATTTAATATTTTAATTTTATTTATTATTGTAGTTATTTTCCTATCATATTTTATTTTTCAACAAATACACTACCAATAATTTCTGTTTATTGTACAATTTATTGATAAGACAATAGTAAAATAGACGCCAATGTCTTCATTATTTTCATAAAATGCATTTAATAATTCTATATAACTGAATTTAAACGTCCGCTTTTTGTGATATTTAAATAAGAGAAAAATAAGTTTTGTCCAAGAAACCGTTTGAATTATTTTATAACATAATATATCAATAATAAATATGTTCAACAATAATTATATTTTTTAAGTTTGCATATTTAAAAAATATATTATGGCTATTGAATTTATCGGAATCTATTTTTGAAGTATTTTAAATTCAGATTACAATAATTAAATACATTTAAAGTAAAAATTAAATTGAAAAAGAAATTATTAAAAACATTTTCTTTGAATAAAAATAGATTTCCTGTAGAAAAGTAAAGTACAAATTAAAAGAAATGTAAGTAAAACCAGGTTAACGAAACAAAATGATAAAAATGCAATAAATACTGGAAAAATAATATTGTCATATTGTCAAATATTTTCATCTAAAATTATTTTTGAGAGATAAATTATTAGAATTTTAAAAACTTATTATAACTATGGCTCGTATCAAAAATTTTAATAAAACGTCAATTGTACTTCTATTCATATTTCTGGATACGTCGGTTTCTAATAGAGAAGGCCAATTAAAATACACAATTCTAAAAAAAGTTAGGAAAAGCATTGAAATTTCGATAAGAAGAATTCTCATCAATTTTGTTAATTTGATTTTTGATAAAAAAGTATAAATAATAATCTTGTATTTCTAACACTAAGCCACGCATAAGCCATGATGTTTACACATCTATCGTGAGTAGAGCGGTAACTGCTTTTTTTAAATAATGCACAATAACATTTTTAATTTATAAAAAAAATTATTAATACTGCAAAATATTACATTAAATAATGAAAAATATTGAAAAGTTTTAGAAATTTAGCAAACTGCTTTTTTGGCATTGATTTGGAAAAATAAAAATAAACAGGAAGTCAATACATAGTTTTATTTGTCTGGCTACTTACACATATATTAATATTATTTATTATATATTAATTTACGTGTAAATAATATATTTGCAAAAAAATGCAAAAAGTAGTGCGAAAAATTACAGAAATTCCACTAAAAGCTACGCTTCATTGATTTAAATTATAATAAAATTTAATTATCTTTAAAAAGATAAACTCATTTTATTGAAGAATCATTATTGTTCAAGAACTGTAAAAAAGAGCGTTTTAGAAAAGCAGATATTGAACCATACTTTAGCTATAGAAAACTTAAGACCTCGGCAATATTAAAGTTGCTAAATTGATTAGCATTCCCAAAGTATTTTTATTAAAGCTCAACATTTTTTGTATAAGTAATCAACACAATAACAGCATGAAATTGTATGTATCGAAATAAACAAAAAACAATTTCAATAGTTGTGTGTAATTTAATTTTTATTTCCTATCAATATTGCTATTTTTTTCATATTTATTTCTAACTGACAACGACAATGAATAATAATCGGGAAAGAAAAACATACATTTATTTAATAAAATTTTTAAATATTGTAATCAGAATAATTTCCGATACTTCGATATGAAGTAGAAGTAGAAATAATTCTGTAAATCCACTCAGTAAAAAATAAATTTGTTGTGATGGTACTCGTTTCTATTCCAATAACTCAGTGTCCCAGTTAAAATAACAGAATTTCTATTATGCATTTTTGTCATTAGCTTCCTGACTATTGTTTCTTCAAAATATTATATAAAAATGTAAAAAATGACAAATAAATTGATTAAAACTAAAAATAGAGCAAAATAATTAAAACCACAATTTAGAAATGAATTTTCAATAATATTTGCAAATTCTCACAAAAAACTTATCAACTGAACTATGCTAGATTAGTTTTACAAGAAAAGCTAGCATGCTGCAATATTACAATGCCATTTTAAATAGATGTAGGTTAATCAGAAAATATGACATATAACATTTAAGTGACATATAACTTTTAAGTGAAATTTATTGGTTCTCTTAATTTTACTTGAAAAATTGTAAACAAAAATTGAAATATTTTGCATCGTCAGTTGGTTGCATAGTATGATTAAAAGTAGATTTGTA